>JAQZBX010048220.1:0-20258 GCA_029593785.1 Cabassous unicinctus | reverse complement strand
TAATAATATTGTGAAACAAGATTGGTGGCTATAAGAAATTTAATTTAAAAAAGAGAAAGAAAAAAATTATGTCAAAGGAAAAAATAGTTGGGTTTAGGTGCTAAGAAGACCAGTAGAAACAAGGAAAAGATAAATTAGCACACTTTAATGCCTTTTATCCTTGCTGTTAAACATTGTGTGTGATACAAAGAAGGAAAAACAAAACAAAACAAAAACTATTAACCTCATTTTAGGGATTTATGAGGTGATAATGTCAAATTAGTGAGTGAATTATTATAAGAATATTCCAGATAGGATTTTTATAAGCAAAGGCTGTGGTGGTATTACATTTGTGTTTTAAAGTATTAATTTAATTTTTGAGTCTATAAATGTCCATGAGGAAAAGCGGGTTTAGATAAAATATGGAAATAGGTAGAAACAAATTTTATTTGTGGGTGGTTAGGTAATTGTTTCTATCTATCCAAGAGATACCTTTCATATATATATTTAATGAGTCCTGTCTTTATTTTAATACCAAGAGGGCATGTGATTCAGGGAACACTGGGTTAGTCCTCAGGCATGAGATGAATTTTGGCTAGTCAGGGAAATGCAATCCCCTGGCAATGATTGACTTAAGCTCAAACATGTGACAAAGTACTTGCTAATAAGGCAAAGGTAGAAGTTTGGAAGTTTCTAAGAAATATTTTCTATATTTACAAAAAGAGACACAAAAAAATAGGTTCTCTTTTACTGCTTGGCCTTGGTATTTTTCCAAGTGACACCTAGTACTGCCATCTCTATCACATCATCATAAGGGGACAAGCATGGAAACACACTGTGTCTCATGGAGTGAAGAAGTAGAAATATCCTGGGAGCTTGGTTCTACTATTAGGATGTTAACCTAAGGCTGAATTTCCTGTTATTTGAGTTGACATTTTTTTCTTTATTTTGTAAGCCATTTTGCATTGGATTTTTGCTGCACATATAAATATACTAACTGATGACGGTAAAGTAGATGGATTTAGTTAAAGAATATAGCTCATATTGTCATATTTCATAAACAAATGTTAAGTGTCTATTGAATTTTTATATATTCAAATTCTGTGCCAATGAGATTACCATTAAAAATACTAGGAAAATTGGGTTATGTGCAGTTAAATTGGATAAAATATAATGAGTTTTATATAGGATCTCATTTAACATCAATGGAGGAAGAGAAATTGAATGTGCAAAAAAGGTGTGGAATCAATATGAGAATCAAGTTCCTGAAAAATAAAAATAAATCTAGAAACTAAGTAGTTCTTTTTCTTCTTTATTGATAAAAATATATATTTCATCTGCTTTAATAATAAAAGTTATTTGAAAAGTCTCCTCACATTGTTTACTGAAGGCTTTGTGTGAAGTATTAAAAGGTATTTACACTCTTATTTGAAGGAATTTAATAAAAAGTGTTTAAACCTTAATCTGTAGTTTAGCCTCAAACTTTTACTGGTCTATTAAATATTCAAGAGGTCCTAATGCATTATAAACAAACCTATATTTATAAAACATAATAAGCTAGGCTATTATGTTTGAGTCATGCTATTCCATTGAGACACATACACATACTCACATGCAAACAAATAAAGAGGTCATATCAGCTATACTGCAATACCTAATTTTGCTTCATATTAAAGTCTGATTAATATGACTGGAGAGATAGATGGATTGAAAATAATATAAACTTGGGAATGTGCATATGTCTGGATTGAGGCTAACAAAAGAGGAATTGCATAGACCACCAGTAGGGGGACAGGGATTGTGTTAAATTTCAAATCTCCTGTGTTAGGGATAAATATAGAAGTAGAGTAAACAAAGCTCACACATGTCAATTTGTCAGATGTATTTCAATAGATAAAGAGAGTGCTTAGCTGAGTTATGGGAGCCTAGAAAACTGAGGAGAGAGTTTGCCTTGGAGTATAGGCTTTGTAAGAGAAACGTTTCTCCTTATTTCTGTTAATTTTGAAACAATATTTTATTACGGTTTGCTTGGAAATATTCCTATCATTTTTATTTAACTATTCTACTGTGAGTTTTACACAAATACACAAACACACTCATACAGAGAAAGAGAGAGCAAACTCATCACATAAATTTTAGCTTTTATATATAACTCTATAAGAAGAAAAAATGTTCAGGAAAAAGAGAAGAAAAATGCTACTTATTTGTTGTAGTGGGTTTATAGGATAATCTCTAGCATTCTAGGTGAAATGTATCTGCAAATATTTTAAGATAATCATTTTGTAGTACATAATTAAATTGAGTTACATGTGAGTTAATAATTAACTTTGATTTTCCAGAAAAAAAGATTCTGTTCTTATAGAAAGATATGAAACTCCTACATTTTTCTAAAGTAAGTATGCTAAAACAATCCATATGCTAATATACATTTAAAATAAAACAACTTAATATATTCAAATAAAAGATATTATAATGCAGAAAACATGTTTCGTAGGAAAACATTGAGATTTCTTGTGCTATTTCTGATACTGTTTATCATAATTTTTCCTTAGGTTAATTTCTAACTTAGTATATGCTTTAGATTTAATCATTCACGTTACTTACCCTCTTCAAATTTTGTTTGAAAATAATCAAACAATAAATACTTTTTATTATTGTATAACCCCCACCCAAATGTAAATTAAACCCTGAAGGTGAGACTATGATAATTACTCTACCTTACCACACATTAAAAGCATTGATTTTTATTGAACAGAACAAAGATTTGATGAAAGTAAATTTAGTTATGAAAAATAAAAAACCCAAACAAATAGTGAAAAAAGTCCATGATAAATCTTTAGATATTGAGTAGTACCTAGGCTTGTATTTTCCTCACATTTCATTCTTTCTGGTAACTACCTAGAATTACACAACATTAAATGGTGCATACAATCATAGAATATCAATGTCATTGCTTCAAACAACCTATGTAATTATTAAACATGGAGACTATGCTTGAAGATTTCTGGGAAAAATTTTTAAATAACATTGCATTGTTAAAATGTTTGAGTCCCTAAATGTTCTTTATAACTAAAAGCCATTCTGTCTCTGACTTTTTCTTTCTCTTTTAAAAGATGCTCAATTCTTGTCTTTCAGTGTATTTTTTCTTTTCTATATTTACAGGCTTAAGACAGTTAACATAGATGCCCAGAATTTGACCCTTGACTTAATGGAGAATTGTATCCATATCTGAGACTAAGTCATTGAAATCCAAATACAGGAAAAGGTACTGTTAGGCTAAATATGTGAAATAGAACTAATGGTACAATGAGTGGCTTGACCTCTGCAAAATATGAAGGCCAAGATCATAGAAAATATGAAACTCATATCAGGAAAAACGTAAGTTTCTATTAAAGGCAAGAAGACCAAACTACTTAGGTGTGGTATCATTAAAGGTAATACACAAGGATGTAAAATCACTTCAAATTATTTTAGCAGCAAACAGGTTGATGGCTATCTTCTCAACCTGTGGTTTCATAATGAGACTCTTTTCACCTTTAAAATCATCTTGAGCCAATAAGCACATCTGCAGATAATAACATTTGGAAGGTAAGATAAGAACATTTCTGGGATCATATAAGTTTAATTGAGGTGCTCTGCCATTAAATTCCTATTACTGTGCAATGGGGCTTTACAAACCACCTAGAAGAAAATGAGTCATTTCGGTGCAATGAAATTGTACATTTGATGGGTCTTATCAATATTAACATAATGAATTTTGAAGGTAAACATTCAATTAGTTAGATATCTAAAGGAGGAAAAATAGACTCTGTTAACCTAGTACATAATTTAAGATTGCTTTTATATGGCAAATTCTGAAAACCACAGCTCTATATCAGGGTCCTGATTAAATGACTGCTAACAAACTGATTAGGAAAAAAGCACAAGAAAAAAACACTTCAAACCTATCTCCAGTATAAACTTACTTTATGTGTTTTTCTAGTTTATGAATTTGTGGGGCAGAAGACTACCCCAGCCCCCAAAGATGTTCACAAACTGGTCCCCATATCCTGTGAATGTTATCTTATATGGCAGAAGGAACTTTGCAAATGTAATTATCTTAAGGATTTTAAGATGGGACATTTTCCTGTATTATCTGGGTGGGCCTAATGTAAACCAAATGGTCCTTATAAGCGGGAAGCAGAAGTGTCAGAGTCAGAGAGGATGATGTAGTAATAGAAGGTTGGAGTGAGTGGGACCAAAAGCTGAAGACTATAACTAGAAAAGGCAAGGGAATTGATTCTCTTCTAGAACCTACAGAAGAAACAGAGCCTTACTGACCTAGTTTAGACTTCTGACTTCCAGAACTAAAATGTAATAAATATGTGTTATTCAAAGCCATCAATTTTGTGGTAATTTGTTACAGCAGCAACAGGAAACTGATAAGCAGAATGTATATTACATATCACACATACAAACATATATGTCTTTAAAGTCTAACATGCAACCAAAGTGAGAGCATCTTATACCTTTATACCCTTTAAATGTGTACAAATAATAAGCTCCAATGTATATTGTATTGATTTTTGTTTGCAAATATTAATCTCTATTTTGACACATTTTCCTGTAGAAAAGAGCAGTTTATGACTCTAGCAGTACTTCAACAGTCATGTACATACAGAATTCCACACTGTTATGGGGGAGATGCATGTCATTTTACTCAAGATGAAGAAGGAATGCTTTCACTTCTGAGCTCTCCTTCTTGACAGAGTATAAGTAGGCAATTCCCCAGGTCCAAGGCAATGTTGGTTTCCTAATCGTTTCTATGGGATGTTTCAAGGAGTATGAATGGGGAAATGAGGTGAGTCAGAGAGGCTGAATTTACAGAGGGGGACAAATAGGAGTGCCTGAGGGATGAGTGAAAAGGTTTAAGGCCTGTGAATTTAACAAGCAGTGGGCAGAGCTGGTGTAGCTCAGTAGTTGAGCTTGTTTAAGAGATCCCGGGTTCATTCCCTGGTGCCTCCTAAATTAAAAAGAAAGAAAGAAAGAAAGAAGCAGTGGAATGTGGGTCTTTCTGCATATTCTCAGAGATTCCCTTTTTTGATCTGTTTATCACTTTTGTTTTGATACCATGCCTCTTTTCTCATTGGAACCTCACTGTATCAATTATGCACTCTAATCTAAAGTGTTTATTTTGCCTTTATTGTGTCAACCTGTGCTACCGCTATAATTATTGAAAAAATTTCAATTTATTTATTTAATTGTGAGTTCTCTGACTAGCACATGATCTTTCTCCCTTTCTCCACTGCCAAACTTCTTTAAAGACTTGAATATACTTGTCAGGTCTGATTTTTTACCTGTTCTTTCCTGCTATCTTGAATGAATCTTAAAAAGGTAATTAATGTTCTAAGTGCCAAGTTCACGGGACACTTGTCTTTATTTTTCTTTTTGAAGCCTTTCTTTGTATTTGATACTGATAATCATAGCTTTCTTCTACAAACTCTGTTTGCCTCTGTCTAAGGCTTCTCATAGTTTTTCTCCTTAACTTAACGATCATTCCTACTCAGTTTCATTCCTCCCTCTTTAAACACCAACATAAAATTCAAGATTCGTATTTTTCTCGTTGATTTCTTGGCCCTTTCTTCTGCTTCAAACACTCAAGGTGGGAAATTTGTATCTTTACATGTCCTTGTATGCCCTAAACTACATCTGCAGCTCAAATCTCCCTACTATATACTAGACTAAATTTTCCAAATGCCCACATGACTGTCCCCTCAAGACATGAAAACACGTTAAAATGAATTCTATTAAATTTTCAAAAACATTCTCTTATTGTATTTCTTATTTTTAAATAAAAATTTTTGAAGTATATCATTCATACATGAACATAAACAACAAAAGTATAGTAAAATTTGTGAATTTACAAAACAAATATGCAAACATCTCCTCACCACCAATACCTTGCATTGTTGTGAAACATTTGTTACAAACTATGCAAGAGTGTCATCAAAATATTATTAACTATACCCCATTTCTTACATTTGATGTATTTTCCCCCCAACCCACCCAATTATTAACACTCAATATTGATATGAAATATTTGTCATCATTCAGGAGAAAATGTTGTCATATTTATCCTGTTAACCACAGTCCATCCACCACTGGATTCCCTGTGTTATACAGTCCCATGCTTTGTACACTCTATTCAAAGTGTACACTCAGTGGCTCTCATTTTCATCACAGAGTTGTGTTATCATCACCTCAGTCAATTTTAGAATGTTGTCATTACTCTAAAAGGAAAAATCTCATACCTCCTTATACCCCTCTATTGCTGTCCCTTAGTATTGAAATAATACTTCTTGTCATTGCTGCAAAATCTACAATATTACTGTTAACTATCAACCATACATTACATTAGTTGTAATTTTCCCATTTATCACCGTATTCTTAGCACTTTGTAAAAGAAGAGCATTCTTATATTTATTCTGTTATCCACAGTCTTCATCCTTTAAAATGGCTTTTGCTACTGAGTTAATTGACCATGCCAAACGGATATTCTAAGATTTTTCTTACACGTAGGAACTGAAGTCTTCCTCCAAATTCTCAGAGATTCCCTTTTTTGACCTATCACTTACGTTTTGGTACCATGCTTTAAGGTAGACCTTTTTCTACCAATCCATCTATCTAAAACTAGGTAGGTTCTCCCAAGAAATTGTGTATTTCTGTCCTTTGTTTGATACCTTAATAATATTTAACTAGATTAGCAATTACCGTGCTTGGTAGTTGCTATGTTTTAAATGTAAAGTTTGTGTAAGACAAAATAACATAAAGCTTAAGAGATAGAGGTAAGATTCAAATTGTGAAGAAGAGTTGAGCAATAAAATAAAAAGTTTGGTTTTTATCTTGAAGGTTATAGTTCACTACTGAATGATCATAAATATGAGAATGACATGTTTGGAATTGCATTTTTAAATATTCTGCTCCTTAGAACAGTTTGGATAAATTGAAAAGTTCAGAGGATATATTAAGGGAGATCACTTAGGAGGCAATTCTTTTTTTTTTCTTCATTAAAAAAATTAATTCAAGTATATCATTCATAAATGACCATACATAAACAATAAGTAGATAGTAAGAGTGGTGAACTTACAAAATAAATATGTGTTTCATCATACAGGGCTCCCATACATCACCCCACTACCAACACCTGCATTCTTGTGAAATATTTATTATAAACTATGAAAGGGAATCATCAAAATATTACAACTAACTATAGCCCATTCTTGAAATCTGTATAAAGTTGTAGAGATGACAGAATAATGGACATTAGACATACTTCATGCCATAAACAACAATAAAAGTGGACAAAATACATGAAAAAACTGTTTTTTTTCGTATTCAATAAAAGACTATGCAAAGCTGGTATTTTGTTAAAGGTATATTTATTTTTTTCCTGTAGAAAATAGCAGTTTATGTGTCTAATTACATTTCTATGATAATGCAATTTCTATGACAATCCCACATTGAGACAGTATAATCTCAAGTCTATTTTAGGAAGAGGAATAAAGGAACTTCTCCTTTTCTGATCTCTCCATTCTGGCATCGTAAGAGTAGGCAATTCCCAAGGTCCAAGTTCCTCCTTCTTTGTCATCCTAGTCTTAAAGAGGAGATGTTTCAATAAATATAGCCTTTCCCTAGGGCTAAAGCCAATGTCTGTTTTAATGGTGTGTTGTCCTGGGCCAATCAGAGATCCACTTTAAATAGAAAGACACAGATAGTTTAAAAGTAAAAGGATGAAAAATTGTAACATGAAACCACTGATCATGAGAAACTTTGGGTGGCTGTATTAATATTAGACAACAACAAAAAAAGACATCAAGACAGTGTTACCAGAGAAAAGGGGGCTATATGATAATCATAAATGTTTCAATTCATTAAGAAGCCATAAGAACTAAATGTATATAAGCTCATAATAACAGTGGCAATTCACAAGGAAGAGGTACATTCAAGAATTGTAGCATTTAGTCAGGAACTTTCAGTATGTACCCACAAATGGAATTTGAAGTGTTTGATAACATATGTTCTGGATATTTTGTTGTCTGATGTTCTAAATTGTAATATAAACACCACTCTGATTCTAGGAGAACATGGCTTATTGTATTTGTGGCAGCCCTTATGAAACTAGTGTTGACTTTCAAGTGCTGAGTAAAGATTCACATTTCCTGTTTCTAGAAACTTTTCCAGTGAATTACTAACTTGGGTTGGTAATAAGATTGTCTCAATTTTCTATAATGCTTTACAATACTATTTCTGCTACTTTTTAGCAAAGAAGTAGCTTATCTTGATCTTCTGCCATCAATAAAAAGAGGTGATTAATCATTTTTTCTTTTAATGGGAACTTTCTTGCTATCTAAATATATAAATTCAAATGAAGTGTTATTGGTTGAAAAAAAAAAGTTAGTAGTACAGTCCAGATGGTTTAACAATTCTATGCCTCTCTGTGATCTCTTCCTGTGGTGAGATTTGAATGGCATTACAATATTGAGGCCCTAATTAACACTTATATTAATCATTTAATTTGCCTCTATTGAAATATAATTTTCCTTTTTCCTAGCTTTTTACCACTGCTACACTAATTGTATCCAAAAAAAAATAAAGCCTACTCTCTTTATTGATCTATGTAATTAGTACTAAAATTGCATTATTGAAAATCTTTCAAAAGTCATGGTGCATCAGGCATAAACAACTGTTTTTTATTTATTGCTATTTTAGATAATTAGCTTTGTGACCACTGTGATATTTCCCCACAGTAGAACAAGTGAAATAAAGCATATGAAGTACTTATTACCTGTTTAGGGACAAACCTCACCAATGAAGTGAATTGAAGGAAAATAAGAGTGAAGTAATTACAGAGGCTGTAATGATTTTCAAGAAATTTTGCAGTAATGGAGGTAGTAAATTGCATTACAAATCCAAATCTGAACATTGAGTAAGTGGTAATCGCCATTTGGTGTTTTTCTTTCAGATTTTGATAAAGAACCCTAGCATGTTCATATGTATGCCCATAAGCAATTAAAAGCCAATAATATATAACAATAATTAAAACACCATAAAGTGCAGCCTTCCAAACAAACAAATGCCATTTAAAAAAAAAAGCTAGGGAGTTTTATAGAGTATAAAGGTCTTTGGGTCATTATCCCAAATGCCAGTGCAGCTTGAGTCAACATGTAAATGAGATTCTGAATCTCTGTAGGATATTCAGTGCACTGATGCCCATCGCAGGTTTAAATATTAAAGAAGTTTAAGTACAAACTGATGAGCCTCAGATATTACTGGAAGTAATTTCAAGCCCTTTGCAAGAATAAAATAAAATTTAATTCGAGGAAGTGATCAGGGAGTAGAACATATTTAAAGCTCATTGGCCTGCTTAATCATAGGAACAGTAATATGTTCTATAATTTACTGTAGGAAGGATTTTTGCTTAATTCAAATGTTTTCAGATAGTTTCAAAGGCTCTAATGAGAATAAAATTCCATCTTGTATAAATTATTCCTTCTATGCATTTTCCTACTCCCTCACTGTAATTTTAGAGATCAAATCACCAACTGGGGAGGTATTCATATAGTGAGAAATGGATCTGATTGCTAGAGAAAGTGGCCATTTACATGGAGCTGTTTCCACAAGTAAATGGGATCTCTTGGATATAGTTTAAAGTAGTAAAAACAAACCAGTAGGAAATTCAGGAGTGGTGATTAGGTTAGGCTGAATCTATTGAAGTAGTTGTTTAAATGGCTTTCTTACAAAAACTTTGTAAGATAATGCAAAAGGATAATGGGTAAAAGACAGGAATATTCACTTTATATGTAAAAATGTGTTATCGTAAGGAATCCTTCAGTTGTAAATGACAAGCTTTGCTCCTCAATTAACAAATATAATTTATTTAACATTAATCAAATATGGTGACATGACACTTCTTTTCAAATGTTGATTGCTTCTTGGTTGTTTTAAGAGGAAACACCAGAGTTTTTTACGTTAGGCTATGTTATTGGTTTTATTTATTTATTTATTTATTTTTAATTTTTTTTTTATTTGTAAAATGATATATAAATACATATGCATATATGTGCTTTTGTTTACATAAATGTTATTTGTTATATATATATATACAGTTTATAAAGGTGCCTAGATTACCCAAATATTACTCAGAAACTACAGGGATTCCCATGCTCCCCACCGCCCACACCCCCAAAAACACCCCACACAACCATTCCCCATCCGTGTGGCACTACACCCGCAATGGATATACACATCCTGGGGCCTTATACATCTCTGTGTGAATGGAAGGATTTGTAATTGTTGTCAAAACTATACATTAGCCTCTTTCTAGAAGCTTCACATTGTAAGGCGTGTCAGTAAGAGAACCAGAATCTGTACTCATTATTTTTCATAACCTGATGAAAGAATGAAAATTGAAATAACTTTTATCTAATTGAACAGACAGGAAAGAAGCCTAAACAGAGGAAAGAAAAATACATTCTGGCATTCTGCACATGGACATCTCTTTCATAACTGCTTAGTGCATTCTCAGACAGGAAAAATTGTCTGACATATTATTTTCTTAATTTCTCCAGCAGTAGCAGTTTAAGTCTTATGCTCACTCTTGTTCTAAATCCCTTATTTAAAATGGCTGACCATCAACTTGACCTTTCCTTTTCTCTCTAAAGTAATTTGACTCAATGCGGATTTACAGTAATCTGCTCCACAAAAACATTTTCACTCTGATTCTAGTCCCCCAGATGTGCTTCATCTACATGTTCTTCACACATTGACTTTATGACCCAAAAATGTGTTTTAGATATAGTTTACTTTCTTAATTTTTGAAAATGAGAGTATTGCATGTAAATGAAATGTAAATTGGATAAAGCAAATGAGGTTCTATCTTGTTCTAAAAGTTTAAATGCTCCTTTTTTTTCTTTCTCTTCTATTCTCTTCCCCCCCTTCTCTCTCCTACCTCATTTATTTTTCCTCACTTTTTGTTTTCCTTACTCTTTTCTTCATTCCTATTAGCATAAAAAACTTTCTCAATTTTGACTAATTTAATGTGCTTGATTATTCAGTAATTTTCCTATGATAAAAACAATATTTTTATTTCAGTTAACCACAAACAAACTTCGATTTATATACTTAAGTTCCTAATTTTCTTTTTTATGTTCAAAAGACCCTAATTTTATGGATATAGATCTCTTATTTGAAAGAGACATGATATTTGAGGCAAACCAAATTTATGGGTGAAAACTAATGTGCAAATGTTATCATTAAGACTGGGCTTTCAATACTGGAAAAATAATTTATAAAGTTATTAATAAATAGCTGATGATTTGTATGTTTTGTCTTGTCAAATAATGTCAATATATAAAATAATTGTCACTGTTTTTTATTCATTTAACAAGACTATTTTATCTAACCTGCATTAATACATTTTTCTTAAATAAATCTGCTATTCTTACATAATAAAGTATAGAAGATATGTCTTTCTTTCAAACTGGAAATATATTAAAATACAATCATAGGATAACTCTGAGATCCAATAAGATAAGTGTTATAAATTCAGTTCAGTTCAAATACCTTGAGAGAATATGACAAATTTTTGAATCAAGGTATGCTAGACAATTATTTTTTAATAGCCATGACTTGAAACTTTTTCTTAAATTGCATGAATATTTCCTGAGCTGGTCCTCAAAGAACCACATCCTTTGTCCACTCACAATGTCCAACAATTAAATTTATATTACTGTTGGTCAAAATTTCTTCATTTTAATAAAGCAGCTATTTACAAAGCCACCAGAAAAAAGAAGGGGTCAATTATTATTTATTTCTATTTTGTAAGGTTTACTCTTCAAAAACGTGATAATATCTATAGAAGTTTTTTCTATTATGTATTATTTTCAGGCTAATTTATGTTATATATATATAACATATATATATACACACAAATAAGTAAAATTATGTAACTAGGAAAAGTAGCTAGTAGTAATTCCACGTGGAATTCATATTGAAAATTATTTAAAGCCCTCCTAATTAAGCATGACTTTGGTTGCAAAGTAATATTTAATTGCAACCTGTATTGTATCAGTAGACCCTTTCAAACAAATATTAGAAACCCTAAGCACTCACAAGATGGCAGTATTGTAACATTAATGTTACTAATGCCTGTCATTCATAAAATACAACAAACAAATCCTTGAATTTCTGAAAAGTGAAAATAACTGCAAATATTAGACATGAGAGCCAAGGCAAAATGTAGAAAATTATCAGAAAAATAAATGAATTCTATATAAATATAAAATATTAAGCTTAGGCAGCTTTTTAAAAGTGTGTGTGTGTGTGTATATATATATGCATGCATGTATGTATGTATGTATTTAAGCAGTTTATATACCGTGATTCTTTCTCCTACCAATTTATTTTCTATGGTTTTGTTTTATTCATGAGAAGGCGATACCAAAGAGTGCTCCTTCTAACCCTACCCTTTCACACAAGCTGATTGAAAGACAGTAAAATCACAAATTTCTTCTACAATTCCAACAGCCACAACAACTTCTTTATGGAGCAAAAACATTAAAATTCTCTACACTTGGTTTTCAAATTTTAATAGAATATAGGAATAAGCAAAATCACACAGCACAGTCGTTAGTGATAGAAAGATTCATATAAAAATCGGGGTTTCCTCACTTTAAGCATTTACTTAAATTCTTTAAGCCTTAATTTCCAAATCTGGAATATGGAGGTAATGTGATTTACCTTTCAGGAAAATGATAAGGAGTCAGGATAACTGTGAGGAACAAGAGACACATGGCTGTTATTTGTCATTGTCATTAACCTTTGATTCAGGTTTACAGTATACACTCAAATAGACGCATTTTCCATCAGTATCAGGTCTTTTCAGCAATTATTATTATATCTCAATGTGCTGTTATGGCAAAATTTGTGGTATTATTCTTTTGGAATAATCCCACTGCTTGTGTGATTGCCATTTTTCCAATTAATTTCCATTTTCTGTCTGAGTCATGTATATTCCACAAAAAAAGCCTTCTCAGATTCGCCTTTAATCAATTCTTTACTATTTATCTGAAAAGGATCTGGACTTATCCTTTTCACCCTTATTGCCTACTTATTAGTCTCAGCAACATTACTGAATTCCTTTCTCCTTTTCCTTTATATTCTCTACATTCATTCAATTTTATAGTTTTTGAGAAAATAAAATGCCTCTATTGTGTTTGTTTTATCAAATTTTCCTAATTCACATATATGTAGAGAGTGTTGACAGATGTCAAAGAAAGTTTTTCATGTCCTTCTATCTTATGAATTAAACATAATCATGTGAAATATCTAAGGCAGATATCTAATGCTGGGCTTAGAGGTATTATTTTCCCTGTAGTTCCTATATGAAAACCCAAAAAGTAGGTATTGCCACCTTTAATTAAATATTATCTATATATATAAAGTTTCACTTATAGGAATAATTCTTCTCAAGGGATTATAAAATGAATACAGCTGTATAACCACTCCCAAGGTTAATGAATTAATTTTTTTTATGTCCTTCTGTGGCAGTTTGAGATTATTTTATCAATCCCCAAAAGAGAAAGATTATGTTTGCAAACTAATCTATTCTCCTGAGTGTGATATCCTTTCATTACATTAAATTCAATTGAGGGGACTTTGATTAGATCACTTGATAAGATTGCTTTAGGGATTTTGACTGGACAATGACTGTGAGGCATGACTAAGGTTGAATCTCCACCCCCTTGATGGGTCTGATACAAACAGAAACACAGAGAGACTCACTCAGACAAACACAGGAAAAAGGAAACTGCAACTTTTGATTCTGCCACGTGAGAGAAAAGACTCCAGGTTTGTCCACATCTGAACTGCAAGGAGAGAAGCCCTAAGAGACAAACTCTATGCCAGGTGAATGAGGACTAGAGGATTGCTTAAGCATGAAGCTGCCAAGAGGCTGAGCCCATGAAACAGATCAAGAAAAGATGAGACTTATGCCTGATAGCTTGCAGCTGAAATCGGGAAGAAAGAAGCAGCTGAGCCTGAGAAAAGGAGCCCAGAGGGGAAGGCAGAGACCAGGCAGAGATCACCTACCATCTTGCTTCAATACATGGCAGCTGACCTTGATAAGAAGGCCCTTCAAAGGGGTGCCTTCAGTTGGACTTTTCATGGCCTTGGAACTGTAAACTTTTAACCCCAAATAAATCCCCTTTATAAAAGCTAACACATTTCTGAGACTTTGCATGGGTACCACTTTGGCAAACTAAAACACCCAGTAATGTCCTTTTGAGCCTTTTCTTATTCATTCTTAGATCCCATCTAATATCTTGTATTGCGTTTACTTGTCATTATCTTATCTCTTTAGCTTTTTTTTCATTTAATTGGGAAAATATATATACAAAATAAATCTTCCCATACCAATTCGTCCCAAGCATATATACATTGTGAATCACATTCTGCAGTACCCTCACCACCATCCATTACTAGAACTTTCTATTTGCCCCAAACAGAAACCCTACACTCATATTGTATCAACCCCCCAATGGCCATGAGCCCCACCCATGGTAAGCTGTACTTCACTCTCTGTCTCTATTAATTTTCATATTCTCCGATATTTTCTTTGTGGTCACCACAGGGCTTATATTTAACATCCTATATCGATGACAATATCATTTAATTTTATTACAACTTAACAAATAAGTTAGCATATAAAAACTATGTTTCTAAACTTCTCCATCTCCCCTCCTTTATGTAATTCTTCTCAAAAATTACATATTTTTAATATTATGTGTTCAAAACCATTGATTTAACATTACATTTTATGTATTTGTCTTTTAGATCTTGTAGGAAGTAAAAAACGGTGTTAAAAATAAAAAATGCAACACTGCTGTTATTTATATTTAACCATGTCATTATCTTTACCGGAGACATTTATTTCTTCATGTAGCCCCAGTCAATTGCCCAATGTTCTTCCCTTTTAATCTGCAGACTCCATTTAGGATTTATTGTAGGTAGTGACAAACTCCCTCAGCTTTTGTGCATCTAGAATGTATTAATTCCTCCCTCATTTTTTAAAAACATTTTGCCTGATAAAGAACACTTGCAATTTTTTTTTTTGCTTTCAGCTCTTTAACTATGCCTTTCTACTGTCTTTTTTTTTAGGAGGTACCAGGGATTGAACTCAGGACTTTGTACATGGCAAGGAGGCACTCAACCACTGAGCTACCTCTGCTTCCCAACGACAGTTGGGTGTTTGTTCGTTTTGTTTTTGTTTTTAGGAGTACCAGGATTGAACTAGGGACCTCAGAAATAGGAAGCAAGTGCTCAACCACTTGAGCTACATCCACTGCCCGAATGTCTTTTTAATCTCCATGGTTTCTGATGAAAAGTTAGCACTTAATCTTTTATTTTCTTTTTCTTTTTTCTTTTATTTATTTATTTTACTTTTATCCATTTTTAACACCTCCCCCCACCTTAATCTTTTAGAGACTCCCTTTTATGTGACAAGTTGCTTCTCATTTGTGGCTTTCAGAACTCTCTCTTTATCTTTGCAATTTGATAGTTTGATGATAACATGTCATGGTGTGGATCTATTTAAATTTACCCTGTTTGAAGTTCACTGAGTATATTGGATGTGTATATTTATGTCTTTCATTAAATTTGGGAAGTTTTCAGACATTATTTCTTTGAATATTCTCTTTAACCTTTCTCTGTTTTCCTTCTGAGCCTCACACAATGTATTTATTGATGTGCTTGATGGTGTCCCACAGGTTCCTTGGACTCCATTCACTTTTCTTTATTCTTTCTTCCTTCTGTTCAACAGACAAGACTTATGTTCAAATTCACTGATTTTTTCTTCCTTCACCTTCAATCTTCTCTTGATACCCTCTAGGTACTTTTTAGATTTTGTTACTGTAGTCTTCAGCTCTCTTTAGTTTTTTTTCATAATTTCCATCCCTCTATTGGTGTTTTCTTTGTGTTTATCATTTTTTAAAATTTCCTTTAGTTATTCAGCTATAATTTCCTTTAAATCTTTAAATATATTTAGGAAACATATTTTTGAAATCTTTGTCTGGAATGCCCCAGGTCTTATCTTCGTCATTGATGGCTTCTAACGCTTTAATCTTCTACTTTGCGTAGGCCATCACTTCCTGTATCTATGTCTTTAATCTTTTATTGAAACCTGGACATTTTGATATTTTAGTGTGTTAACACTGGAAGCTGGATTTATAAGTGTCTGTTCCTTAAAGCTTGTATCCAGCTAGTATAACAGCTTTCCATGAATGCCAGGAGCTAACAGAAGAAGAAGGAGAAGAAGAAAAGAAAGCACTTCCCCAGTCATTGCAGATTGACCCACGGGAATGTATTCCTTCAGAACATATCCATAGAATGAGTTTGGAGAATAGTTCCAGGCCAAGCATAGGGACCTCCCTGATCCTTTCTATGTGTCTTATCTTGATCACACACATGTAGTCCTAGTAATTGCCACATTAATATGGGTGCCAATATCCCCTCTTCCCTAGAAGATAGTTTCCATGCAGTCTTGAGCACTACACTGTATTCCCTACATCCAGCAATACCTCAACTTAGGCAGCACAACATGACTACTTTCCCACAACATTCTGTAAGAGGACCCAGTGACCCACCTTCTACTTGTAGGGCAAGTTCTAGGACACTGAGTCCCTCAGGCCACCACCAGACAGGTTGGGCAAGACATACATGCTTCCATTATAGGCACGAGAGTTACTCTGCTCTCTCTGGAATTGTGGATCTGCACTGGGAGTAAGGGCTAGCTCTGTGCTGAGTTAGTGAGCAGATGGGGAAGGGGCCAGCCAGGTACCACAAGATCCTACTGCTTTTAATTATCCTTTTTCTTGATTCAGTGCTTGCCCTATTACTGCAATCTTTTAACTGCTTTCTGGAGCTTTTAAAAGATGTTTCTGTTTGTTCTTGCTGGTTGTTCAAAGTTTCTGTCAGGAAAGGGAGCCTTAAAGTATCTCACTCTGGCATCTTGATGTGGGGGGGGCGGCACATTTTCTCTCATTTCTTGAGGTGGAAGCAGAGGTTGTTGATTTGAGACCTTTCTTCTTTTCTAATACAAGCACTGTTATAAATGCACTCTGTAACTACTGCTCTCGTTGTTTCCCATGAAATTTTATGTTTTGTCTTCATTTTATTCAGTTCAAAATGAGCTCTAATTTGTCTTTTGATCTCTTCTTTGATCTGTGGGTTATTTGGAGTGTACTATTTTGTTTACAAATATTTGGAAATTTTATAGATATCCTTAAGTTATTGATTTCTCATTTAATACCATTGTGATAAGGGAACATACTTTTTATTTATTTTTTATTTTTTACTTACAAAATGAAGCCAGACTCTAAGTCAGTGTTGTAGAGTGTTTAAATTCTGGCATTTAAATGGTTTCTCCTGTACTCCTAGATGGTCCCCATGACAACAAACTTTAGTTCAGGTATCATCTTTACTGTGAAATATTCATACTGCAAAAATCCCTTTCATCCTTATTTCTACCTTAATAAATCAAAGCAGAAAAATTTAGCTTATTCAAGGTGTATTATGGGCAAATATTTCTAAATCATTTTAAGAGCTTAATAATATTGCAATAATATGTAAACAGTTAAGAAATTGAACAATGAAGTCATGCTGTATTATGTATTTAAAGTGATATTCACTAAAAATGTAAATATTATTTCATTTGGAAAAAAAAGAATTGTTTGAATTTCTGTTGAATCATAAGAGTTTTAATTTCTTAAACATAACAGAAGATTGCTATCTTTACCATGCCTATTTTGTAGTGTCATTAATAAACTTTCTCAATGTTCTGGCATTACTCCCACCTCCACATTTCCTGTCAAGAAAATTTTAATTTTTAAGCTAACATGTGATGAAGCTGTAAATCTTTTATAAATATGTGACTTAAAAAAATAAGTGTTTGTATCTTTGTTCAATGGCCATTTTTATGTGTGCTCCTTTTACAAGATTGATATAGTTTTATTTTAATAGAGAAGTTGTGAACTTATAAAAAATCACGCACAACATGCAGAATTCCCATACACCATCCCACCACCAACACCTTGCATTATTGTGGGATATTTGTTACAAATTATGAAAGAACATCATCAAAATATTACTGCTAACTAAGGTCAAAAGCTTACATTTGGAGTATTTTTCCATAAACCACTTTATTATCATTGCCATGTATTAGTATTGTACATTTTTCATAGTTCACAGAGAACGCTATCATATTGTTCTGTTAACCACAGTCCGTCTTCCACCACATGGTTTACCGGGTTATACTGTCCCATGCCTTGTACGCTCCATCCAAAGTGTACACTCAGTGGCTATCAGTTTTATCACAGAGTTGTGCTGTCATTGCCTCAGTCAATTTTAGAACATTTTTCTTACTCCAGTAGAAAAAAATCCCATATCCTTCTAATATTGACCCTTAGCACTGATATAGTACCTTCTTTGTTATTGATGCAAGACTATTATAGTATTGTTATTAAGTATAGTCCCTAAGTTACTTTAATTGTATTTTCCCATGTATCACTGTATTCTTAACACCTTATAATAGTGACGTATACTTATTCGAGTTCATAGAAGAACATTCATGTATTTTTCCTATTAACCACAATCCTCATCCATCACTGAGTTTACTAGGGAACAAAGCTTTTAATCACTTGAATTCTTTTAAGTTCATTGACACCAATTTTATTGTACAACATGTAGTCTCTCTTGGCAATTGTTCAGAATACTGTAGAATAAAATGTATATTCTCCATTTTGTGTGGACTAGTCTATAAATTTCAATTAGGTCAAGTTGTTTCTTTGTATAATTGAAGACTTCTATATATTTACTGAATCTCTGCCTACTTGTTCTTTCATTAGTGAGAGAAAGATATTAAAATCTCTGTCTATAATTGTGGATTTGTCTATTTTTCCTTGTAGTTCTTACAGTTTACACTTCATGTATTTTGACATCCTTTTATAGGTGAATAATCCTTTAGGATTATTAAAGGATTGTTAAATCCTCCTGTTAAATTCTTTCCTTTTTTATTGAAAATTGACCTCTTTTTCCTTTGTAGTAGTTTTTCCTCTAAAATTTACCTTGTTTAATATTAACATTGTCTTTCCAAGTTCCTTTTGTTTGATGGTAGGATGGCATATCTTTTTCTAAATTCCACCTATAAAACATTTACGTCTTTATAATTAAAATGATTTTCTTTGGGGCAGCATGTTTCAGTTTGCTAAATGCTACCAAAGCAACATATCAGCAATGAGTTGGCTTTCATAATAGGGATTTATTAATATATGATCTTACAGTTCTGAGGCCCTAAAACTGCCCAAATCAAGACATCATCAGAGATGCTTTCTCCAAGAGCTGCAGTTGTGGGCAATCAGGCACATGCCAGTGTCATCAGTCGATGCTCAGGTGTGGGCGATCAGGAATATGGCAGTATCCGCTTGTCTCTCCCCTCTCTTCTGGGCCTCCTTGCCTTCAGCTTCTGTCTAAAGGGGCTTCCTCTCAGCTTCTATGTTCTGTTTATTTTTTCCTGGGGGCATCTCTCTGAGCTTCTGGGTTCCTCTCTATCTCTGCACCTTTGTGTGTGTGTGTGTCTGTGGCATTTTAATCCTTCTGTTTAAAAAGGACTCCAATAAGAGAATTAAGACTCACCTTGGGTCACACAATCTAATCAAAGGCCCTTAACACAGTAATTTAATCAAAGGATCCCACCTACAATAGGTTTATACATACAGGAATGAATTAACTTTAAAAATAAGATTTTCTGGGGTCCACAAAAGACTCAAACCACCACACAGCATATAGTTAGATATTGCCTTTTATCTCATATGAATATCTCTGCCTCCTTATTGGTTGTTTCGATCATTTACATTAAATATGGTTATTTATATAATTGAGTATAATGTGTGATTATTAATATAATTCAATTTAACATTTTCTATTTGTTTTTCATTTTCCCTACTGTCCTTTGTCCCCTTTTGCCAACTTTTTCTGCCTTCTTTTGGAAGTACTCACTTCATTTGTCTCCTGTCTTTCAGGGATTACTGTTTTTATTTCCCACATGTCAAATGACTTGGAAACTGTTGATGTATATGTTTTGTCTGTGTTTTTTAAAATTGTTTTAGGGTTCAGTATATATCTACTCCCTGTTACTCTATATTGTTCAAAATCGTACTTCTACCAGACAATGATTTTAAAACAACTAT
>JAQZBX010048219.1:0-20251 GCA_029593785.1 Cabassous unicinctus | reverse complement strand
TTTTTTTTTTTTTTAATGTGGATGGTAGCATTGTTATAACTGTTATACAGATAGTGAGACATAGCTACTAAACATTGTCAATGGTTTACAGTATAGTTTACAATTTAGATGGTACAGTTAAATAATTTTTGATGATATTTACCATGTCCTGTGTCCATTACTGTAAGGTAATGAAAAACATTTCCCCTGACCACTAAATACCCCGTTTGATCTTTGCTGTTCCTTCCTCACCATCCCCCTCAGGCACATGGCACTCCCGTCTTGACTCATTGGATGACAAGATTCATAGTTACATGCAACAAGATGTCTTGACACGCTGATTATCCTCCCCTATTAGGCACCTAGTCCCGCTGCCATCTCGTTCCTGGTCTTAGAGGGAAAGCTTTCCATCTTTCATTAGGCTGGTTTGAGTGCTTTGTGGACCCCAGAAAATCATATTCTTAAGCTAACCCATTTCTGTTTATATAAACCTATTGTATGTGAGATCTTTTGGTTAGATTCAGTTAAGGGCCTTTGATTAGTTTGTGGGACCCAAGGTGGGTACTAAACATCTTACTGGATCCTTTATCAATGGAGGACTAAAAAGTCACAGAGACACAGAGAAAAAGCTGCAGAGATGGAGATAAGGAACCCAGGAGCTCAGAAAGGAACCCAGGGTGAGAAAAGCCACAAATGGAGCAGTCCAAAGCAGAACTAGTAATAAGGCACAGAGGAGAGGGGAGAAATGAGCAGACTGGCATTGTGCCCTGACATGAGCTTGATTGCCCACAGCTGAGCTAGGGGAGAATTTGGGCCTGAAGGAAAAGGCAGAGACCCAGAACAATGAACTCCACCATTGTGTCTTGACACATAGCAATAGTTGAGGATTACCACAGCTGAACTTTGGGTAGAAAGCATCTCTGATGATACCTTGATTTGGGCATTTTCACAGTTTCAGAACCTAACCAATCCCCATTATCAAAAGCCAACCTATTTCTGGTGTATTCTTCCAGCAGGTTTTAGCAAACCAAAACATTCACCATTTAGTATGATATTAGCAGTGTTTTTTCATAGATGCCCTTTTTATTATGTTGAGGAAGTTTCTTTCTATTCCTATTTTTCTTAAGTGTTTGTGTCAGGAAAGGATGCATGATTTTGTCACATGTCTTTTCTGCATGAATTGAGATGATCATGTGCTTTCTTCTCTTCATTTAGTTAATGTGGTATATCACATTAATTGATTTTCTTAGGTTGAACCACCATTTCATGCTTGAGATAAATCCAACCTGATCATGTTGTATAATTCTTTTAATGTGCTGTTGGATTTGATTTGTTAGTATTTTGTTAAGGGTTTTTAATTCTTTATTCATAAGAGCAAATATAATTTTTTCCTAAAGACCTAAAATTGTATTTACTATTTCTATACTGAATGATAGACCATAATGTAAGCCCTGTGAATTAGAAGAAAATCACTCAAAGACATAGAATTAAATCTTCATATTGTTGCAACCAACTCATAGCCATATAAGCATGTTTTAAATCATTATATTTTCCAAATTTATATCTATGTAATGCAAGTGCCAGTTGTTTTGATATCATTAAGATTCATTTTTTAAATGTTCATCTGAATTAATGAAAATTAGTTGTGTATTTTCTGTATAAATTTGTCCAGCCTTTCTTAAAAATGGATTGGCAATATATACCAAATAACTCCTATATTCTTCATTATTCTACTTTGTTAATTCTACTTCTATGAATTTATAATAAGAGAATTTTATCAAATGCTTGTGTCTGAAGACTCTAATCAAAATATTATTGTTATTCTACATTAAATTTATAAAACCAGAAGAATGTTTGAACATGCTTGTGCCACCAAAGCCATATCTGAAGAATTAGATACATTTATGAGCATACATGGTATAAAATTTTTAATTTTTCTTCCTTTTGACATATTTTTAACAATAATTGTTATAGTATTTAGTACCTGAATTCTGAATTTTCTATTTGCGTTTCATATGTATATATGTTCCCTGTTAAGTATTCATATAAATTTTGGTTTTACAATTCTTTTAGGCTAAAAATTATAAATTTACACCACTTTAGTGACATTATGTACATATATGTCTGCTTTTCTGAAGAACTGAGCAAAATAAATTAAAAACCCCTGAAAAAACATGTGTCTTTTAGCAGTTTCTAATATATTATATCACTTTCTTGTTATGATCTATCTTTATTGCCTAATCATATTCTTTTTTTTTAAAGATTTATTTTATTTATTTCTTTCTCCCCCCTCCCTCATTGTTTTGTGCTCACTGTCTGCTCTCTGTGTGTTCTTCTGTGTCTGCTTGTCTTCTCTTTATGCAGCACCGGGAACCGATCCTGGGACCTTCTGGAGTAGGAGAGAGACACTTAATCTTTTGCGGCACCTCAGCTCCCTGGTCTGCTATGTATCTTATTGTCTCTTCTCTGTTTCTCTTTTTGTTGCATCATCTTGCTCTGCCAGCTCTCTGTGTGGGTCAGCACTCCTGCACAGGGCAGCACTCCACGTGGGCCAGCACTATGCATAGGCCAGCTCTCTGCTCAGGCCGGCATGGGCCAGCTTGTCTTTCACCAGGAGGCCCCAGGAATCAAACCATGGACCATCTCCTATATGGTAGATGGGAGCTCAATCGCTTGACCCATATCCGTTTCCCTCATATTCTTTTTAAAAGCAAAAAGTTTGGAAAAATAAAGACAAAAGTCAGTCCCCAAATATTCCCAAGATGTAAATAGAGGTTAAAATAAATTAAGTTAGATTTACTTGGATAATATATGATATCTCACTAAATACTGGAGGTCAGCCTTGTGCTCCAGGTTTAGCTAAATACTTATTGTGTCCCAGCATATGTATTTCTGTTGGAAATTAAATAATTTTGCCTATAGTTAAGCAATTGAATAAAGTTTATCATTTGGAATTTTTCATATTGTAGATTATAAAAGACTTCTTGCAACCTTATAATTTTTAAAGTAACTTGAGCAACATAATTAACTGCATGATTTATGAATTTAATAACACAATATTTATGGCAGTAAGCTCCACAGACGTATGCAAAGTTAACAAGCAATTATTATGCTTCAATTTGAGTCATGAAAGAAAACACATAGAAATAATTCCCTTCTCTAGTATTGTCTGAATAGATAATTTGGTTATCCTTTTGGATGCCATAAATTCTAAGTGAGCTTTCTTTATTTCTTGAAAGTCAATTTAGTATTTTGCTAATTTATAATGTTTTCTTTTTTCAGAAAAGTATCTCTAATAAGCCAGATGTCACTTGATAGCTGATGAGTCAGTGCATATGTGTGTGTGCATACTTAATTGTGGGCTTTCCTTTATTGATTATGCTAATTTTATTATTAATTCATATTCTGACTAAATCATTTTAACACAGTTTTTTTTCTATATATCTATTACACTTTGTATAACAGTTTTCACTTGCATAATGCTATTCCCTTATTATATTTTGAAATGTTTTAGTTAGGATATATATAACTTTTCTAATTTATTTTTTTCAAATACCTTATTGAATAGCTGCATCATAATGTTGTTAGATTGCTTGGACAATGATAGTAAAAATAATTCAGTAATGATGGGTATTATTTCTATTTTATTATCTCAAAAATGGAACATAGTAAAAATTCCTTTCATCTGTTCCATATCTATTATTTTGAAAAACAAAAAGAAACAAATGCATTTATTTGAGTACAATGTTAGAGATCTTTCACCAAAAGAAAGAAACCTCTGTGTGTAAATGCAACCAATCTCTCAGAACATTACAACTTTCTTAATTAAAAAAATTCAAAGCTCAATTATTGTGCATAATTGCTATTATAAAGATATCTAATATATATTTTCTCCAAACTTTGAAAATTTACTGAGTGGTTGCCAAATATGTTTTTTTTTTTCCTCCCAATTCTCATACTACACAATTTAAACTGACCCTAGAGAGATATTAAGTCATAGCTCAATAGAAAATGAGAGGTGCCAGAAAGACAATTTGTTTGTAATTGCAGTCAGGATCCCTGCAAGAAAGGGGCATTCAGATTCTGTTTCAAAAATGTTACAAGGGCAGCTATTACCAAGGCATCAGAGCAGATTCCTTAAAATAGCTGATGGCTCAAATTTGAGAAAGCCATGTGGAAAAAGAGCTGGGATAATTTCTTTATTTGATCAAGACAACTAGTTTCTTTATCAAAGTTTTCTCAAATTAACTTGTAAGAGAGAAATATCCTAGTGGTGGTAGTTAACTTCTCACAATGGAGGTGGAATAAAACTTACAAAACAAACTCTTTTGAATCAAATCAGAAAATTAAACTTCGTTTGTTTTTAACTCCATAGAGCTCACTGGGATGCACAGGCATACCTCGGGGATATTGTGATTTAGGTTCCAGACCACTGAAATAAAGCAAATATTACAATAAAATAGGGGTTCTTAACCAGGGGTCATAAGCTTGAATTGAAATTCAAAAAAACATTATTCTTGTGGGGATGTGTTGGTGAGGGTGTGATATATTTATTAAGTAATACACAGTATAGTGTGGGCTTAGTAAGGGGTCTGTGGTTTACACCTGACTGGCAAAGGGGTCCGTGGAACAAGAAAGGTTAAGAACCCCTGTAGTAAAGCAAGCCACATGAACTTTTTGCGTTTTCTAGTGCAAATACAAGTTATGGTTACAATACATGGTAGTCTATTAAGTGTGCAATAGCATTATGTCTAAAAATGGACATAACAATTTAAAAATAATTTATTGCTAAAAATTGTTAAACATCATCTGAACCTTCAGTGAATCATAATCTTTTAGCTGGTGAAGGATCTTGCCCTAGTGTTGATGGCTGCTAACTGATCAAGTTGATGGTTGCTGAAGGTAGGGGTGACTGTGGTAATTTCTTAAAATAAGACAACAATTAAGTTTGCTATGTCAATTGAATGTTCATTTCATGAAAGATTTCTCTCTTGTATGCTATGCTGTTTGACAGCATTTTACCCAGAGGAAAACTTCTTTCAAAATTGGAATCAGTCCTCTCAAATCCTGCCACTGCTTTAGCTTAGTTAAGTTTATGTAATATTCTAAGTCCTTTGCTGTCATTTCAACAATGTTCAAAGCATTTCCAGCAGGAGTAGATTCCTTCTCAATAAACCATTTTCTTTGCTCATCTATAAGATGCAATTCAAGTTTTATCATAAGATTGCCACAATTCAATTACATCTTCAAGCTCCACTTCTAATTCTAGTTCTCTTGCTATTTCCACTACATCTTCAGTTACTTACTCCACTGAAGTCTTGAACCCCTCACAGTCATCCATGAGGGTTGGAATCAATTTCTTCCAACTTCCTGCTTATGTTGATATTTTTACCTCCTCCCATGAATCACAATTATTTAATGGTATCTAGAATAGTGAATCCTTTCCAGAAGGTTTTCAATTTAATTTGCCCATATCCATCAAAGAAATCACTTATCTATGGAAGCAATAGTATTACAAAATGTATTTCTTCAATAAGGAGACTTGAAAGCCAAAAGTACTCCTTGATCCTTGGACTTCAGAATGAATGTTGTGTTAGCAGGCATGAAAACAATATTAATTTCATTGTACATCTCCATCAGAGCTCTTGGGTGATCAGATGCATTGTCAATAAACAGTAATATTTTGAAAGGAACTTTTATTCTAAGCAGTAGTTCTCAAAAGTGTTCTTAAACTATTCAGTAAACCATGCTGTAAACAGATGAGCTGCCATTCAAGCTGTGTTGTTCCATTTATATAGCAGAGGCAAAGAAGATTTAGAATAATTTTTTAGGGTTCTAGGACTTTTGGAATGATAAATGAGCATTGGCTTCAACTAGAAGTCGCTGGTTGCATTAGCTTCTAAAGAGAGAGCTAGCCTTTGAGGCTTTGAAGCCAGGCATTGACATTTCCTCTCTATCTATGAAAGTCCTAGATGGCATCTTCTTCCCATAGTATGCTGTTTTATTTACATTGAAAATTTATTGTTTAGTTAGTCACCTCCATCAATTATCTTAACTAGATCTTCTGAATAACTTGCTACAACTCCTACATCAGCACTTGCTGCTTCACCTTATACTTTTTTGTTATGGAGATGGCGTCTTTCCTTAAACCTCATGAACCAACCTCTGATAGCTTCAAACTTTTCTTCTGCATCTTCCTCACCTATCCCAGCCTTATGGAATTGAAGAGAGGACCTTTCTCTGGATTAGGCTTTGGCTTAAGGGAATGTTGTGGTTGGTTTCATCTTCTATCCAGATCGCTTAACACTTTCTCCATATTAGCAATAAGGTTGTTTCACTATCTGTTCATTCATGTTTTCCCTGGAGGAGCACCTTTAAATTCCTTCAAGAACATTTCCTTTGAATTCACAACTTGGCTAACTGTTTCCACCGTGCCTTCCTCACTAAACTTAATCATTTCTAGCTTTTGACTTGAAGTGAGAGGCATGGGCTTTTCCTTTCACTTGATCACTTAGATGCCATTTTAGGGTTATTAATGGGCCTAATTTCAATTTTGTTGTGTCTCAGGGGATAAGGATGCCTGAGGATATACAAACAGACAGGGGACAGCCTATCAGTGGAACAGTCAGAACAAACACATTTATTGTTCAAGTTCGTGGTCTTATATGGGCATAGTGCATGGCACCCTAAAACAATTACAATAGTAACATCAAAGATCACAAATCACCATAATAGATGTAATAACAAGGAAAGAATTTGAAAAATTGTGAGAATTATCAAAATGTGATGACAAAGAGACAAGACGTGAGCAAATGTTGTGGGGAAAATGGCATTGAAATACTTGTTCAATGTAGGGTTGCCACAAACCTTCAATATGTAAAAAATGCAATATCTACAAAGCATAATAAAGCAAAGTACAATAAAACGAGGTATGCCTGTACAGAACTCATTTCAACCCAAAAACTTTGAAATCCCCTGAAATTTTATAGGTATTATCTGAAAATGCCACTGGTGTTTGTGAGTGTGTGTTCTTGTGTGTGTGTGTGCATGCTTAGCAGGAATTTAAAAACATATAATAAGATGGCAATAATATTAATGAGTAAGTGTATTTCCAAATTGCAATGGTTGAAAATTGTATTAGGGAGAAAATCTTTACAGGTTCTTATTTTTTGAGCACCTATAAATAGCTAAGTATTTGATAAAACAGTGAAAGAAAGAAAGAATGAATGAATGAATGTTATGGTGTTGATAGTTAACCTATATCACAGAAGCAGCATATATTGGAAAATAGATTTAAACTTGGCATCAATACAGGCGAGTTCTGGTCAAGGCTTTGCCTTAATCCAGATAAACTTCCTTCAGGAAAGAGTTTAAGCCTTGGTTTATGACAATGTTCATGAAATCGATAGAAAAACTTTTAGTATCATTTGCCTTATTATTACTTATATTATGTAGCATACCGATTCCTTCTCGAGGAGAAAAAGTGAGAAAAACGCAAATGATTGAAATATTCACATAGAAAAAATTATAAAGGATTAAGTAAGCCAGGAATATGTAGAGAATGGTGAAATCTGTGACGTTCTGAGCAGTATGTCTAAAAGGAAGAGTCACCAGTGAGTTTCAGCTAATTGTTTTCATGTGAGACTATGGTACCAGCATCAACAGTTCTTCTGATTATTCTTAAGAGATGTAGAGCATCTACATTTCAGTGACATTTTCAATTTCTTTTTACATATTAGTAATTAATTCAAGTGTTAAACCATGCAGTCTATATGATAGAAGTCAAATAAATACATATCTTGTCAGGATTGAACACAGAGAAGTTTATAATCTCTATGATTAAAATACTGTTAGGGTATGCATATGTGGCTCAAGCAGTTGGGCACCCACCTACCACATGGAAGGTTCCAGGTTCGGTTTTCTCTTGCCTCCTAAATAAGATGAGCAAGACGGCAAGATGATGTAATGAGATGATGAAAAGAGATGGCAAAACAAGATGACACAATGAAGAGACACAAGTAAGAAACACAATGAGAGGCAAAACAAGCAGGGAGCAGAGGTGGCTCAAGCAATTATGCACCTCCCTTCCACATGGGATGGTCCCGGGTTTGGTTCCTGGTGACTCCAAAAAAAAAGAAAAGAGAAAATGAACAGATAACGAACAGACACAGAGAGCAGACAGCAAGTGCAAATCAATGAGGGGAGAAGAAATAAATAAATATAATAAATCTTTAAAGAAACTGTTGGAAGTGGAAAAAGAACTTGTATAGCGGAAATTCTGATAAAATATTTAAATGAGAATAAAAGGGGTTGAGTATTTGGAAACAAAATAGGTCATAATGATGCTGAAGAACGCACGAGGAGTAAAGAACAAACTGATATCACAAAAAATAGAATCAGTTATATGAGTTTTAGAATCAAAGAAAACTCTCTATATATCCTGGTTTTTGCACATAGCAAGAGTTTCAATTTGGGCCAATTTTTGATCATTATAAGTCTGACTCTTATTTAGAAAATTTGGATAATATGCATCATGATCATAATAAAATAGTAATTTGTGCATGTTAATATGTGTGTGTTTACAATGATTAGCCTACAGCTTAGCAAAAAGAAGGTTCAGTAATTAACAGTGCATTAATATTTTCATAGCTACGTGAAATATATTCTAAAGTAAAAAGTAAAATGTATTATTTGCCTTTTATGTTATAAATAATTTGTAACTCATGCAAATTGTGATGAAATGGAAGTGAATATACATGCAAGGAGTGTTGACAAAATAAAATTTCAAACCTCAAGTTACATTTGCAGCACGTCATGTTGGAGCACAATTGGCAGTGCTAAAAGAGAAATTCATTACATGAAGAGCAAAAATAAATAATGCATTGGAAGAGGTCACTGAGAAAAAAAAATTTAGGTATGAAGATAGCTATAAAAAGACAATTCATACCCCCATTTTACAAATGAGGATATGAAATTCAGAATATCAGGAGACTTTCCCAAGTTCACTAAAAACTGATAGCTGAAGTAACTGAGTTTATAAACAAAATCCAATTTCATTATACTATGTCAAACTATGCTATATCATTGAATAATTCTATATTTCTGAACACAAACCACACTTAAATTTTAGATTGAAGCATTTAATGCATTAATCAACATTAATTACAAAATATTTATACAATATTAAGTCAGTGATTTTTATCTCAATTGCAGGCCCTTTAGAAAGTGCTGTAAAATATCCTTATCAATTCACTATCGTATTTTTGGTATATTTATATATGGTGTTATTGTATCACCTAGGACAAGATGAGAATATTATTAAAGTATATTCATTTTGTAATTAGAACTAGGCTATTGATCACACATTTAAAAATCATCATATGCAAAAATGCCAATTTCTTATCTTTTTTACCAGTTAGAAAAAAGTGTAATTAGAAAATTATCTGAAACTCATATACAGTTGTGCTATTTTATATCAATACAACAGTCTATTGAACTCTAAGATATCTATGATGGAATGAAGTGATTATCAGAAAGCTATTAATAATGATTGGTGAATTATTGCTCACTTATTGAACAGCAATGTGAAGTTTCTGATGAATGTTAGATATATATCACATCTTTACAGTGAATTTTTTTGTTCTAAGCATAGAACATTTTGGATATCATTCTTGCTTTCTTCTTATACAAAAAACTGTTTCCATAAATGTTATTGACTCACGAGTTTTTATGTGGTAACCCACTATCTTAGTTTGCCAGGGTTGCTGTACCAAAGTAGCATAGACTAGTTGACTTGGAAGTAATTTATTTTCTCATAATATTGGAGCCTGGAAATCCAAAATCCAGGTGTTGGCAAGGCCATATTTCTCTAAAGTCTGTGATATGCTTGTGGTAGCTTTCCAGGAATCCACAATTCAATCTCTGCCTCTGTCAAATGGCCATCTATTTCTCTGTTTGTCTCCTACTAAATGTTTCCAAATTTCTTCTGCTCATTAGGAATCCAGTTGTAGCAGTTTGGCATTGTTTATGAATTCCAAAAATAGATATTGAATTATGTTGTAAACTGGTCTATTCCTCTGGGCATATTAGATTGTATTAGAATCAGAAATTTCACCTTTACTTGATTAAATTATGATTAAGGATTTGATTTGGCCACATAAGTAGGACATTGAGTCCCTGCCCCCTTGGTGGGTGGAGACCCATAGAGAACACTACAAGGGAGAGGACAGAGTTGGAGATTTTGATGCTGGAGCCCCCCAGGAAGTAAATACATAGGAGAAGAACACATAGGAATAGAGTTGCTCCATAGACACAGCAGAGGCCCTAGGAAGAGAGAAAGCTTGATAGTCTACAGCTGACCTTGTAGCGAGAACAGAGCAGCTGAGCCAGAAAGAATCAAGCCCCCAGGGAAGAGAGCCAAGCCATTCACCTGAAGAGACCAGAACCTTGAAGAGCTGAGAAAGCCAGGGAATAAATGAGCCCTGGGGAGAGAGACAAGCCTTATGCTAACCCACAGCTGAGAATAGAAGAAGCTGGGGCCACGGATCCTTAGGAGGAAGAAGAAGGCTGAACCCTTGCAGAGAGCGGCAGCCATCTTGCTCCAACACATGGTAACAGACTTTGGTGAGGAAGTAACTTTGAGTTGGACTCTTTAGGGACTTGTAACTGTAAGCTTGCACCCCAAATGAATACCCTTTATAAAAGCCAACAGATTTTTGGTACTATGCATCAGCACCCCTTTAGCTGACTAATATGCCAGTCATATTGGATTAAGGTCCCTCTAATTCCATTCAGCCTCATCTTAACAAATAACATCTGAAGAATCCTATTTACAGATGAGTTCACATACATAGGACAGGAGATTAGGAACTGAGCATGTGTTTATAGAGGACATGATTCCATCCCTAATGGCCAAGAAGAAAGTGATTTGGCAGAAATCCACCAACTTTGTTCCAAAAAGTAAAAGATGTATTTGTTTATCATTCAACAAATATATATTGAATTTTTACATATTTGTCTATCAGTATTCTAGGCACTGAATTACATGGTGCAATATGGAAGGCAAGGTTCCTTTCTATACTTTGTTACAGCGAGGTAGAAATTAAAGAAGAAACCAATATCTGAACAGGACAACTTAAGTTGAAGTAAGAAAATAGCAATGCAATATGTTAGAGGGTAAATATTTGGAGTGTACAAGTCTTTAGCTTGGTATGAGAAGGCATATATATATTTTAAGGTTTCATTGCATCTAAGTTGTGAATAATGAGGCATAGCCAGCTGAGTTGACATTGGGGTCAGTGTGTTTGTGCTGGAGGAAGGCCCTGAAGAAGACAGGAATTTGTTGAGAGAGCTGTGGACAGCACTGTGGATGAGGAGAGAGCTGTGGGAGATGAGCTCCCAGACGCCAACAGGCACCAGTCTGTGCAAGTCCCTGAGAGTCGTGCTGATAAGGAATTGAGATATATATTTTAAGTATGATGGGAGGTTAATGGAAAGTTTTAATATAAAATCAGTCTGGTTGGTGAGTAGGTAATATATTAAAGAAGACAAGGTGTTCCTTTAGGATATGTTTTCAATATGTCAGGTGAGTAAAGATAATTTGGACTAAGGACTTAGTTGAGGAGATGGAAAGAGTTGCTGGATTCATAATATGCTTTAACAATGCAGACAACAAGACTTGTTGATGGCTTAGGTGTTGAGGAAAGGTGTGGAAGACTAAAAGAAAAACAAGGTGTGGATTTGAGGATGATTCTTAGGTGTGGCAGTTTGATGTTATTTATGAATCCCCAAAAGAGAGATTATATTTATAAACTAATCTATTCCTCTGGTGTTATAGCTTTGAATGTGTTGGATCAGCTGACATGTCTTGACTAAATTACCTGTTAAGATTAGGGCTTTGATTCTATGACATCGGTAGGGCATGAATCAGGGTTGAGTCTCTGCCCCCTTGGTGGGCTGATATGAATGGGCACTCACTCAAGAAGACATGGTAAAGGAGAGACCTTGGTCATTTCAGTCCTGCTATCTGACAGAAAGAAGAAGGTTCAAACATTTAAAGCCCTGGGAAGAGAGATGAGCCCTATGCCAGCCTACAGTTGAGATTGGAAGAAGCTGGGCCCATGGAGTCTTAAGAGGAAGAAGGAAGGAGAGACCAAACAGAGATCGCCTGCCATCTTGCTTCAACACATGGCAACAGACTTTGGTGAGAAAGTACCTTTTATGGTACCTTGAGCTGGACTCTTTAGGGCTTTGTAACTGTAAGTTTTATCCCAAATAAGTAACCTTTATAAAAGTCAACAGATTTCTAGTGTTTTGCATCAGCATCCCTTTAGCTGACTAATACACTAGGTTTTTGCCTTGATAATCCAAGAGAATAGAGGTGGCATTTACTGAGATGGACAGATAGGGGAAATAAGAGCTTTAACTTATTTGGGCATGAAATGGAAGAAGAAATTGAGAATTCTGTTTATGCCACTTAAGTTCATTGATATATATTAGATACTGAATTCCACAGTTATTGTGATTATGGAAATAAGCAAGCACAACTGAATGAAGAAACACAGTTCTCAAGCACTAACTTAAAGGAATGGCTTTCTGACTAGTAAAGCTCTAACTCAATATATTTGATGATCTGACAATATCAAATTGGCCTGAACAAAATCATTTTGTCTTTTTCAGCAATTTATTAATTAAGATATCACTATGTATTGCACATTTATAAACACCATTATAATATTCCTAAAGCCTTAAATAATTTTTATACTATTAATCTGTACTATATGAAACCATGAAAAGTACCAATATTGTCATATAGACCTGACCTTCATTTTTTTCAACAAGGTGGTAAGGGGACACCGAGCTGTCAGTTATATGTAAACATATTATGTATGATTAAAGACAGGTAGCATAAATATGTTATTTTATAATAATTTTTTCAAACACTTTCATTTTTAAATCATCCTACAAAATAAACAAAACCAGTATTATTCTCATTCTCATGGGAAAACTAGCATATTAAACAGTTACTTATCTTGACACAATGACATATAGTAATTGAATAAATCTTACCTGAAATCTTTAATTTTTCCATTGTATTACAATTCTAAAAATGGCCCCAGAAAATGGGATATCTATACACACACAAACCATATTTATGCAAACCTCATCCAAACGAATTTGTAGAAAGTGTAAAATATTATGCTCAATATACATTTTATGAGTAAATTTAATGAAACTGATCAGAAAAATGGGAACAATATTTCTTAACTGGTAATTAAACTTTGAATCAACACATTATGTATTAGGGTTTTGAAGCCATCCTCAGGAGAACAAATGCCTGACATGTCTCTTGGCACTTGATTATATGATGAAAGGTTTTATTAACATATTTAAAGAAAGAATGCAAAGTAGAAAGAGGATTGGTCAGTTACATTAACAGCATCATCAGTAATAACAAATACATTAGACAACTTTACCAAGCCCTTCTTGTGTACCAGGAACTCTTCAGATAAGTACCCTATTAGACAGGAACTTTAGGAAGTGGCATTACATAGAGTATGTGCCTAGACAATCTGAATTAAAATCACTAAATAATAATTTATGATCACAGAGGTATATGTTGACTTGTACAGCTAAGAGCGTCCTTAGAAGACTGACTCCTGACTCAAGAACATTACTTATTCAATTATGGAAATTAGAAGTATAAAGATCTAACATTTATCCAGTATTCACTAGGTGCCAGAGAATGTGTTAAGTGGTTTACCTTCATTGCTTCACTTAATCCTTAATAATTCAAAAGGAAGATTCAGATATTGTTTTATTACTTTTTTTTTAGATAAGGAAAGTAAGCCTCCAGGAAGTTAAGTAATTGTACAAGGTCATACACATAGAAATGTGCATAAGCAGGTTTCAGACCCAGGCTGTCTGATTCAGAACCCATGTGCTTAAATATTGTTCTGCTATCAGTTGATTTTAGCCTGATGACACTAAATGACTAAATCACACTCTATACATTGTCTACCTGATTTGTATATAAGATGCCTATGTGGACAGAATGTCCAGGCTGGAGTACCTGACAGATCCTGGGGAAGCTGTGCTAAAAAAAACATTTTGTATAAACTTGGTTAAAATGAGTCTGTACTGAAAAAAAAAAAAAAAAAAAAAAAAAAGATACAAATGTACTGACAAATGCAATTTTGTAGTCTGGAGGCTAAGGAGCCAACTTCCCTTAGTCAGTCAGGACATGGACTTGAATAAGCAGCTGGTCTTCCCATAGAATCTTTTCCCTGAATAAACATATATTCTTTAGTGCTTGCTTATTTTCTATGAGTTGCTTTGGCTATGCACAAAAGGATCCTGTATAAGTCATCTTAGGCTAAGGTATTCAGTAGTTACAAGCAACTCCAAAATCATATGATTTTGTATATTAAAAGTTTTATATTTCATTCATTGCATGCTTATTAGATGTTGACCTGACTTTTGTTTCATGTTTACTTTATCATAGGAACCATATTACAGAAGTTTCCATTATTTTGGGATATCCTGATCTGGAAAAGAGAGGAAAAACACTGGTAAAACCAATTAATGACTCTTAAAGATTCCTCTTACAAGTGACATAAATTGCTTCCACTTACTATTCTTTGGACAAAGTATACCAAATAGGTCAGAAAGACATCATCTGGCCAGGCAGTACAACTTTGCCTCAGGGAATGGTAGGATATGTTTAGGAATGAAGAAATTCAATCAATCAGTGTTTGCCCACATATCCACAAATATCCAATTCTCCTCTCTCTGCTTGCAAAAGGAACTTACCCTCCTTCCAAGTGTGAAAATCCATCAGTCAGATCCAAAGAAAACATCATTCACAAAGTATAAGATCATATGATAGTATCTATTTCCATCCAGGTAGTACTGGCTGCTTTTAAAATGGAAACTGTTTTAGTTTACCAAAGGGCAGATGATGCCAAGTACCAGAAATGTGTTGTTTTTTAGAAAGAGTATTTATTTGGGTTAAAAACTGACAGCTCCAAGGCTGTGAAAAGTCCAACTCAAGGCATCATAAAAAGTGCTTTTTCACCAAAGTCAGCTGCCATGTGTTGAAGCAAGATGGTGGGTGATCTCTGCCTGGTCTCTGCCTACCCTTCTTCTCTCAGGCTCATTTCCTTAACTTTCTTCCTGATTTCATCTGCAATCAATCAAGCATTAGGCTTATATCTTCTTGAGCTGCTTCTTGTGCCCAGCCTCTTTGTGGCTTCATGCTTAAGCAATTCTCTAGTCCTCTCTCACCTGGCATATGTCTTATCTCTCCTAACAGCTCAGGTGTAGGGAAAACTGGAGTCTTTTCTCTCGCATGGCAGAATCAAACATGGCAGTTCCCTTTTTTTCTTGTGTCTGTCCATGTGAATCCATGTATATCAGATCCAGCAAGGAGGCAGGGACTCAACAAAAGTCATGTCTCACTGAGGAAGTCCAATCAAAAGCCCTACAGCAATCTTATCAAGTAATCTAATCAAATGTCCCTCACCTGAATTTAATGCAATCAAAGGGTATCACACCCAGAGGAACAGGTTGTTTACAAACATAATCTTTCTCTTTCTGGCATTTAAAAAATAATCCCAACTGCCACAGAGATTTTTGAACAAAAGCAACAATTAACAAACAATGCACAGTTAAACAGTAACCAAACAAGAGCAACAATAGCAACAAGAAAATAATTATCCTCTCTCTGAACAGCAAAAATACACAAAACTCCAAAGTCAGAACATGGACAATATGAAGGCAGTAAACATTCAAGTTATAAAATGAAATAATGTGGGTCTACAGTAGTAACTAGTCCATAGCAATTCTGACATACCTCTGGAGGTTAAGAAAGTTCCTTGATTAGAACCTGATTCTGTTTCCTGAGCAAATTCACATTTCTTCTCCATGATTTAACCAATATATCTGGGATATATTTCCTTTCTTAGTACCTTTCTTGACCATATATAAAGAGGAAAATGGACAATGAGAAATATTCTTTAATTCTGACAGAAAGCAATTTTTTTTCTTTTTAAATGCATGTACCTCTCTCAAAACCTTAATTATTAAGTTTAGCTTAATTATATATATTGTGAGCTTAATCAGGCTTTGTGTGAACAAATATTTAGGTATGCTTTCTTTGAGCCATTTTATCTAACCGAAAAGTATTTACAGGGTGCTACCTTAATAAGAAATTTTATCAGGTGGAGGTGGAGATTGACCACATCCTTGATTTTTTTGTAGCCATGATACTAAGCATTAATCTGTCTCAAAATATAAAAGTTTTACTTTTTTGTTAGGAATAATATTAATTGCATTTTCAAGTTCTACAAATCTTCTGAATTCTAGAATTTTTTTCTCTACCTTTCCTCTTGTATCTGGCCAATTCTTTTCTAAATTCATTGATTTATTTGATTATTTTTTCAAATGGAACCAAGGGCAGCAATATCAAGTACTAAAATTCTGTTTTCCCATTTGTTCACCCAAAACCACATTTATTAGATGCATGTGTTTCTTGCTAGGTTATTACAGGCAATAGTTCACAAATGTGTTGCCACTGCACAGTATGGAATGCCAATTTCAAGCCTCCAATAACAGCTTCCCTGATGCCCACTACCTATACACAAGTTAACGGCACATATCATAAATTGACTTGAATTGAAAATGCATTCTTCTAATTAATAATTTCTATATTGTAGTGGTTTGGAGTTATGTACTCTAGAAAAAAACATATTCTTAAAGTTAATCCATTCCTTTAACTGAGAACCCATTTAAAGTAGGACCTTTTGATCAGGTTACTTCAGTTAACGTGTGGCCCAACTCATCAGGATGGGTCTTAATCCTATTACTGGAGTCCTTTATAAACAGAATAAAATTCATAAAGATAGACAGAAAACCACAGAGAGAACAACCAGAAGCTGAAAGTCAAAAGAGCCAGGAAGAGAAGGAAGAGGCCAGGAGAAACAGCCTATTCATTGCCTTGTAACAGAGAAGCCAAGGACCAAGGATCACCAGAAGCCAGTCCCAGAATGCCAGTATTCTGGAAGAAAGCATCACCTTGATGATGGCTTGATTTAGATTTCTTCTAACTCAAAACTGTGGGCCAATAAATTCCCACTGTTTAATCCAATCCATTGTATGGTATTTGCTTTAGCAAACAAGAAGCTAAAATATTTATCAATCAGCTTTGGAAAAGTTATGCAGTAGTAAAAGAAACACACAAGTAACAATATCTCTAGAATTTACAACAAACATTTTAATTTCCCTTTTATTTTACATGCCTATTGAGAGTTGGATTTGAATGTGCTCCACATCTCCTTCAATACAGGGCCCTGGCTGAAGGAGATTTATCTGGGATATGCCCAGCCTTATTGCAGAGGAAGAAAAAATGAGCTACATTAGAGCCACAAGAAGGATCTCTTCAAATTTATGACAAGAAGTAGTATATGCAACATTTTCTCAAATGTTGCTAACCAAAGTAGGTTATATACTAATCATGACAACAATGAGAAGGTAAATTTCATCTTCCTGATTGCAGAAGTACAAGCCACATGGCAAAGTTTCATGTTAGTGGAATGGATAATATAATGCTCTCAAAAGTGGAAAATGAAAACTTGGGAAAAATAGTGTAATTTGTCACAGTTCCAAGACTAAATATTGATGGGAAAATTTGAGGTGAAGCAAAAGAAATTATGAGAAATAATAAGCATGTATGTCTTAGAAAGAAGAACTATTATCTCCAAAATTAAATATTCATTTAGAAATATCATTAATATTATTAAAGTAAATTCTTGTCTAAATAGTTATCTGATCCTTATTTACTTTTTTAAAATTGACTACTTAGAATTTATTAAGAATCACATATACAGTAGTTGAGAGAAATTATAAATAAATACAATTTTGCATAAGAAATTAGAAACTCAGCCCTGTGCGAGCTCCAACGCCATTGGAACTCGATTATAAAATGGGAGCTTATATGCTGTCCTTCTCACCATCCTTCTGAAGGTCATCTTTCATTCCTATTTTTTCTTTTCTTCTTCTTGCTCTTCCACTTTCTCTTTTTCCTATCCTCTCCTTCCCCTGTCCTTCTTCTTTTGACCACAATTGAATCTTAACCACTTTCATGTGATATTAATACATTTAACAGACATATGTAACATATAAGCTATGAAGCATAGTAATAAAGTAAACCCATCACCAACTTAAGATAAAAAAAGATTTTTCCCAATACCATGGGTGCTGCTCTATCCAATCCTAGCCACCTCTTCCTCCCAGATGTAACCAGCAGCCTGAATTTTGTGTTTGTGATTAATAATGAATTTTGTAATGACGATGCTGGCAAGCAGATTTTGCATCTTGATTTTTATTTACTTTGAATCAAGCATATATTACTCCTAAATTAAAGTAAAAAAAAAGAAGAATACAAGTACCATGGGTAGATTAATCCTGTAAAATAAATACCAAATCAAATTTAAAGTATAGACCCAGTATATACATTATTAAACATTAGAAGGCATTTTTGTAAAAAATTATATACATAATTTTTATGTGTATAACATATAATTGGAATTACAATTTTAATTTATTTTTAACTCACACTGATTGGTTTTGATTTTTTTTTTAAAGTAAATTTTTATTTCAATGTAGGGTATTTTGTCAGATTACAAAATTGGTCACAAATTCTTGTCGGTGGCATGTTTTCATTCTTGTAAAGAGATGTTATCATTCCTTTCATTAAAATATGGAGACGCTCCCCACCTATTGAATCTGGGAAGGCTGTAATTTGCTTTGGCCAAGGGAAATAAGCTACTTAGATATTAGCAAAAATTTTAAAAGTTTGTTTATCTTGAGACCAGCCACCCTAATGCTCTTTTTATCTACCTGCCATGTGACTAGCCAAGCTAGTTATTGAGTGATGGTAGAGTTGGCTTCCATTGTCCCAGCCAAAATGCATCAAATACAAGAAATGTGAATGAGGTCATCCATTATAAACCAGTCTCTAACTGAGTGAGCCCAGCTGATATCAGATGAGCTTAACTGAGAGGTAAAATACTACACAGATTAATCATGAGATAAAATGGTAGTGGTTGTTTAAGCTAATAAATGTTGGGATCTTTTCTCATGCAGAAAAATTGCCTGGTACTTTTATGTTGCCATATATTTTAATAGAAATATGCCAATTCATAGTTTTTCAGTTAATTTTTAAAACTATGTAAGAGTTTCTATAACTGCCTCACTATAGAATAATATAGAAACCTTTCAGGTTGTTTAAAGTATTTTATCTACCATATACAAAGAAAGGTTGAGAATAATATACTTAGTCAACACACAGACACACATTTGCTCTCAAGTAATTTTGTCTGATGCTGCATCTGTGTTGTAAATAATTTCCCCCTGATACTTAAAGAAGCATTTTAAATTATTCATAATAAATTAAGTATAAAGTAAGGATTAAAATTATCCCCAACTATTATTTCAGTATGAAAAGGGAAAACATGGTTCCTCATGAAGTTAGCTACCTGTTATAACACATTGAGAGGTGAAGGGAGGAAGGAACGAAAGTAAGAGGGTGTTGATTTACCACAAGCAAAAAGGAAAAGCATATCTATATATCTTTCGTAGGCTCATCTATTTAATACTAATTAAACTAGTTCTTTTATTTTACTTGTAAGTATCTTGGATATTCTCTGACGTGAAATATAGAGAAATTTAAAAAAAATAGGTGACTAGTTGAAAAGAGACATAATCAGTAAGAAATGGCTATGTTTTTGCAAGATTGCATTTTCAAATGTATTTTAATGCGCTTGAGACTTACAGTAGACAAGAAGAATTGAAGTAAGCTTTTGCATTAAATTGCCTTAAGGTTATCTAGGACATTCTTTGATGTCAACCTAATAGGACACAGAGTGTTTTGTTAGATCTGCAATAAGCAGTTTTATTTTATATCAAACAGAGGTGAATTTAATAGTTTGACCTAATTTCTTATGAACAGCGCTCTTCGTGTAAAATTCTTGAGAAGATTTTGTTCCAGTATATTCAAGGACATCAGGAAAATAGCACTCTCTTATGGTTTTGCTTGCAGGTTCAGGAGTTGAACAATCCTAAATGACCTGTTCTTCATAAAATGCCCTTTTAATTTGCTGATTTTGCTCTCAAGACATACAAGTCTGCTGATGTACTGATCACTAGGTTCTGTTGGGATAATTATTTCAGAATAATTTCCCTGAGTTGCAAGGCAGGTCAAAGGCGGTGGTGG
>JAQZBX010048218.1:0-20263 GCA_029593785.1 Cabassous unicinctus | reverse complement strand
GATTATACAAAGTAATTCCTCTGATCTCAATGGAATGAAATTGGAAATCACTAAAGGCCAGAAAACAGCTTAGGCACAAGGATATGGAAGTTAAACAACACAGTCTTAGACAAGCAGTGGGTCAAGGAGGAAATCTCAAAAGAAATCAGTAACTGCCTTGAAACTAATGAAAACGAGAGCAAAAAATATCAAAACCTATAGGATGCAGCCAAAGCTGTCCTGAGAGGGAAGTTCATAGCCATAAATACACATATTAAAAAAGAAGAAAGAGCTAAAATTGAAGAACTAAGTGCACACTTGGAGGAATTGGAAAAACAACAAACTAAACCTATAGTAAGAAGAAAGAAGGAAATAACAAAGATTAGAAGATAACTAAACTAAATAGAGAATAAGAAAGCACTAGAAAAAATAAAGAAAAGCAGAAGCTGGTTCTTCGAGAATATCAATAACATTGAAAAACACTTAGCCAGAATAACAAAGAAAAAGAGAGAACAGATTCAAATACACAAAATGAGGAATGAGCATGGGTATATCACTACTGACCTCACAGAAATAAAGAGTATTGTAAGAGGATACTTTGAAAAATTATATGCCAACAATAAAGATAACTTAGAGGAAATGGACAAGTTTCTAGAAACACACAAACAGTCTACATTGATGAATGAAGAAATTGATGAACTCAACAGTCCACTTACAAGTAAAGACATAGTGTCAGTCATCAAAAACCTCCCAACTAAGAAGAGCCAAGGACCAGAGGGCTTCACAGCTGAATTCTACCAAACATTCCGGAAAGAGCTGACACCAATTCTACTTAAGCTGTTCCAAAAAATAGAAGTAAAAGGAATATTGCCTAACTCATTCTACGATGCCATCATTACTCTAAAACCAAAACCAAACAATGATACAAGAAAGGAAAATTAGAGACCAATTTCTCTAATGAACCTAGATGCAAAAATCCTCAACAAAATTCTTACTAATCGCATTCAAGAACATATCAAAAGGATTATACACCATGACCAAGTGGGTTTCATCCCAGGTATGCAAGGATGGTTCAATATAAGAAAATCAATCAATGTACTATGCTACATAAACAAACAGAAAGAAAAAAATCACATGATGATCTCTGTAGAGGCAGAAAAGCATTTCACAAAATACAGTGCTCTTTCCTGATAAAAACACTGCAAAAGATAGGAATAGAAGGAAACTTTTTGAGTATGATAAAGGGTATATATGAAAAACCCAAAGCTAACATCATCTTCAATGGTGAAATCCTAAAACCTTCCCTCTGAGATCGGGAACAAGACAAGGATGCCCAGTATCACCATTCCTATTTAACATCGCCTTAGAAGTACTTGCGTGAGCACTGAGGCAAGAAAATGATATAAAAGGTATCCAGATTGGAAAAGAAGTAAAAATTTCATTATTTGCAGATGACATGATTGTATATATAGAAAGCCCAGAGAAATCTACAACAAAGCTTCTAGAACTTATAAAGGAGTTCAGTAGTGATGCAGGCTATAAGATCAACGCTCAAAAATCAGTAGCAATTCTGTACACATATAACGAGCAATCAGAGGAGGAAATCAAGAAAAAAATGCCATGTATAATAGTAACTAAAAGAATCAAATACCTAGGAATAAATTTAACTAAAGATGTAAAGGACTTATATACAGAAAACTACACAACACTGTTAAAGAAATCAAAGAAGTCTTGAATAAATGGAAAAATATTCCCTGTTCATGCATAGGAAGACTAAACATCATCAAGATGTCTATTCTACCCAAACTATTCTACAGATTTAATGCAACCTCAATAAAAATCAACACTATATTTTTTAAGGAACTGGAAAAACTAACCACAAAATATATTCGGAAAGAATAGAGGCCCCAATTTGCCAAAGACATATTGAAAAAGAAAAATGAAGATGGAGGTATCACATTACTGGACTTTAAAACAGATTACAAATCTACAGGGATCAAAACTGCATGGTATTGGTACAAGGATAGACTTACTTACCAATGGAATCAAATTGAGACTTCTGATATAGATCTTCACATGTACAGTCATCTGATATTTGACAAGGCTACCAAGCCCACTGAGTTGGGAGAGAATGGCACTTTAACAAGTGGTGCTTGGAGAACTGGATATCCATTTCCAAAAGAATGAGAGAAGAATACCATCTCACACCATGTACAAAAATCAACCCAAGATGGATCAAAGATCTAAATATAATAGCCAACACCATAAAGACCTTGGAAGATAATGTAGGAAAGTATCTACAGGACCTTGTAATTTGAAATGGTTTCATGAACTTCGCAGCCAAAGCATGAGCAGCAAGAAAAAAAATACATAAATGGAATCTCCTCAAAATTAAAAACTTCTGCACCTCAAAGGATTTCATTAAGTAAATAAAAATGCAGCCTAACCAATGCGAGAAAATATTTGGCAACCATATATTTGATAAGAGCCTAATACCTGCATATATAAAGAAATCCTACACCTTGAAAATAAAAAGACAAACAACACATGTTAAAAATGGGCAAGTGACCTGAAAGGACATTTCTCCAAGGAAGAAATAGAAATGGCTAAAAAGTACATGAAAAAATGCTCGAAATCACTTGCTATCAGGGAATTGCAAATCAAAACTACAATGAGATTCCATCTTACACCCATCAGAATGGCAGCTATTAAAAAAACAGCAGACTCTAAGTCTTGGAGAGGATGTGGAGGAATAGGAACCCTCATCCACTGTTGGTGGGATTGTGGAGTGATCCAGCCACTGTGGAGGACAGTTTGGTGGTTCCTCAGAAAACTGACAATAGATCTTCTGTATGATCCTGCAATTCCACTGCTGGGTATATACCCGGAAGAATTGAAAGCAAAGACACAAACAGATATATGAACATCAATGTTCACCACAGCATTGTTCACCATAGCCAAATGTTGGAATCAGCCCCGGTGCCCATCAACAGATGAATGGATAAGTAAAATGTGGTACATACATACAATGGAATATTACTCTGCTGTAAGAAGGAATAAAGTGCTAACACATGGAATAACGTGGATGAATCCTGAAGAACTTATGTTGAGTGAAGCAAGCCAGGCATTGAAGGATGAACAGTATATGACCTCAGTGATTTGAGCTGAGGAAATTTAGCAGTCTCTGAGAACCATTATATGAAAGATAGGTTAATATGCGAAAGAAAGAGAAGAGTAGGCTGTGAGCCATCACCCATATGTACATAATCTATGGTAAAGGGATAGTGTACAGTTGCATTTTGAAGGATAGGACAGATGGGTAGTGATATTACTGGGTTTGGTGGTGCAGGGCTGACAGGTGGGTAGATTAGGAAGGGCATGTTGGAATACCCAGGGCATGAATCTTTTCATTCCACAAGTCAAGACAGGGGAGTGTCATAAGCCCCAGGGAGATGGGAGGAAGGAACAGTTAAGGTCAAATTGGGTATTTAGTAGTCATCGGAAAGGTTCTTCATTACCTTACATTAATGGACAGAGGACATTGTAAATATCATAAAAAATTATTAATCTGTACCATCTAAATTGTAAACTATACTATAAATCATTGACAATGTTTAGTTGCTATATTTTACTATCTGTATAACAGTTATAACAATGCTAACATCTATTTTTAAAAAAAGAGGTTTTAATATGGGTTGGGGAAGGGCGAGGGAGGTTGGGTATGTGGGAGTCTATAGTATTCTATGTGTGACTTAGCTATGACCTAAAACTTCTTTGAAAATTAAATGAAAATTTGGGAGAAACTGGGGCACAAGGGGGGAAGGTGTCATGGTACACTGGACATCCAATAATACAGTGATAAAAGGAAAGAAGAATAATTATTTTTAAAAAGGAATTTTTATTGTTTTATTCCCATTTTTTTGAATGTCCCAATCTGCTAATTATAGTTTATTTTTAATTTAGTTTTTTTTTCTTTCTTCTAAGTTTCCTTGTACTTATCTCTTGCATTTAAGCTTATCATTATTATTTCTTTTTCTTATTAATTGCATTTGGTTATTATATGGGCTTCATGTACAAGGAAGGTTTAGATCACAGAACGGTTACAATGGGGGCTGCAGAGGATGATTGGTGTGGTGTCTGGGATGGGGGATTCATGGGAGCAAGTTCATCTGAATATACATGAAAGATATATAAAATTGTTGAAATGATCAAGGGAGGGGACATGGTCATGGTGGGTAGACAGTCACTCAATAAATGAGGGAATCTGAATTCCCAGCCTGGAGAGCTCTGCCACATTCTCCAAGGAAGCAGCAACAGTCCCCTGAGTGCAGGGGGAGTGTCTGGCAAAAGAGGATGTTTCACTGATGGGTTCTTATTATTGATGACTAGCCTTATGAGTCTTTAATCTTGTAATTGAAATTTATCCCACTGTTATGGGGTGCCTAAGTTTTACCACTTGAGAGCCTCCTTGTTGCTCAAATGTAGGCTCTCTCTAAGCCAAACTCAGCATATGAATGCATTAACTTCCCCCAAATGAGGGACATGACTCCCGGGGATGAGCCTCCCTGGCAATGAGGGATTAATACCAAGTGCCAATGGGCAACATGATTGGGAAAAGACCTTGAATAAAAGGGGGAACAGGTAAAGAGAAATGAGTTCATGTGGCTAAGAGACTTCAAAGAGTGTCAAGAGGTCATCCCAGAGGTGACTCTTACGCACACCTCAGTAGGATCTCATAGAACACCAAAGTGGGTATCACCCCACACAGAGGGGCTCCTGAGAGCTCTGGAGACACCCAGGTCCTATATAAGTGGGGATAGTCCCAGAGATTGATGCCTAATTAGTGGGCTCTTCATTGGCATCTGTGTTCCTGAGAATGACAGAGTTGAACTCAAATAAGTCCTCCCTGCACATGGTCCATCAGTCCCTTTTATTCCAACCTATATGTGATGCTGGAGTTTTTAGGATACTTCCAGAGACTGGAGCCTCTGGGCTACTTATGTGCCAGCTGTGCCTGGAATCTCGGTGGAGCTGCAAATCCTATCCTATAGCTCATTGGACTCATCCAAGTCACCAGGCATGGAGACGATGATGGGCAACGGCCATCTCAGGGAATGGAGAGGGTCTACAGCTGCAGGCAGAATAATCCCATCCACTGTATCCATGGGATGTAAGCCATCTCTCCCTTGGAGGTAGAGTGGACATCACCATCCCAATCCCCTCAGCATTGGGGGAGGAGCTATGGACTAAAGTGGACTTAATGGTATTCTGTTATAGACATATTGTGATTCAAGCAATGGAAGAAATTATAACAGTGTTGTGGATCCGGTGGTTACTGGATGCTTTTGGGACAGGGAGGGGAAGGGCAGTTGAAATACAGGGGCTTTTTCGGGATTTGGTGGTTGTCCTGAGTTCCGTTGAGGTGACAGATGTAGGCCATTTTACATCAGCATATACCATGCAGAACTGTGTGAGAGAGTGTGGTCTACGATGTGAGCTGTGGTCTATACTTGGTGGCAAGGCCACAGGATGTGTATATATATTGCGGGTGATGTGCCACACTGATGAAGGATGTTTGTTTGGGATGTTGTGGGTGGTGTGGGAGGTTGGGAACATGAGAATCCCTGTAATTTCTATGTAATATTTGGGTAATCTAAGCACGTTTTAAAATATATACATATATACATACATATATATATATATAAATGAAAAAAAAAAAGAAAAAAAACAAGCTTAGAAATGGTAGGAAAACTGTGTGGTGCTTTTATTTTCCATTATCCCACCCTCTTCCCAGATTGACTGAAGTCTCCTGGATAAAAGCCCACATTGCTGGGTCCCTGAACTCTAGCTCTAGAATGAGAAGAGCATAACTTGTGCACAAATTTGGTGTGTTTGCATATCTATCCCAACCCATCTGTTGGCTACTTGAGGAACTGATCCATGTATTCTTCTCTGTTTCCCTTAAACTGGAACTCATTTGGATTGGAGAAATCGAAGACACAGTGTAAGGAAACAATCAAATTGCGGCTGAATTAGGTGAAAGATTAAAGTTGAGACATAAAATGAATGCCTGGAACCTGGGAGGTCATGCTGTGAAGACAGTTTCCATGAGAAATTAGAACATACAGGAACATTCTTGTATGATGGAGAGTTGTGATAGCCATGCACACTCCCAGGGCATAATGCATGCTCTGAAAAGACTAGAGAATATCTTAATCATTCATTTTGGACAGGTCTATACGTTCATTGCAAGCTGACCTAAGCATTGATAGAAAGCCCCAGCCCAGAGCCAATCTTCAATGACTGAGAGAGGTTTTTGTTGTTTTTTTTTTCTCAGAGATTCTGACATTCAAGGAGCCCTCTGTTAAATCATTAGCTGAAAACAAGCTAAAAGTAAAGACACTTCAGTGATCACATATGACTAGGTGAATCTGGTCACAAGCTTTAACCCATTGTAATTTTCAAATGTGAGGTTTCAACAGCAAAGTATGTTCATTCAAAGGGATAAAATAAAGCAGGAAGCCTAACTATTGGAATTACTAGTCAAAGATATTACATCAATTGTGCTAAATATGTTCAAAGAACTAAAGGAAAAGATGGACAAAGTACTAAAAGAAGTCAGGAAAATGATACATAAACAAAAGGAAAATTTCAATAAACAGGGATAATTTTTAAAAAATCAAGAAAAAAAATCCCCAGTATAATTGTAGAGGCATCTATTTCTCCACTTTTTCCCCTAGTGCTTACCTCATATATTTTGAGATGCCTTCTTTAGATGCATAAATGTTTATGACTTTTCTTTCTTCTTTATAGGTTACCTTTTTTATTACTATAAAGTTTCTGTCTTTGTCTCTTTCAATACTTTTGCATTTAATCTCTATTTTGTCCTATATTACTATAGGTACTCCTGACCTTTTTTGTTTTTGTTTGCTTGTAAAATTGTTTTCCAACCATTTACTTTCAGCCTCCTTGCATCCCTGGGTCCAAGTGGGTTTCTTGTAGATAGTATATAGATTGGTCATATTTCCTTGACCATTCTGCCAATGTGTCTCTTGACTCATAAGTTTAATCCATTAACATTCAGTGTTATTACTGTCAATGAATTACTTACATTAGCCATATTTTCTTTTGATTCATATATGCCTTATGTTGTTTTTATTTCTCTTCTTATCCTTTTAGTTGTTCTTACACTCTCCTCCAACTCTCTCCTGATTTTTCCTTTCAAACTGCAGAATTCCCTTGAGTGTTTCTTGAAAATGCAGGTTTCTTATTGACATACTCTCTTAATTTTTGATTATCTGTGGATATTTTTAATACCCCCTCATTTTTAAATGCCAGTTTTGCTTGACAGAGAATTTTTGATTAGAAGCTTTTTTCTTATAGTACCTTAATTATGTCATACCATTGCCTTCTTGCCTCCATGGTTTCAGATGAGAAGTCAGCACTTAATCTTATAGCCTTATGTTGTATGTGATTGTTCTCTTTTCTCTTGCCACTTTAAGTAATCTCTCTTTGTCTTGAACTTTGGACAATTCAACAAGTATATGTCCTGTAGTAGGCCTGTTAGGATTTATACTCTTTGGGGTGCACTTTGCTTCCTGGACATGTACATCCATGTCCTTAAGTTGAGTTGGAAAGTGTTCAGCCATTAATTCCTCCAACACACCTTCTGTCCCCTTTCCTTACTCTTCTACCTCTTGGATGCCTATAATGAATATGTTTGTGCATTTAATGTTGTCATTCAGATCTCTGAGTCCCTGCTGAATTTTTTCTATCTTTTTATCTATCTGCTCTACTATCTGTTTGATTTCAACTGTCCTGTTTCCACATCAGAGATTCTTTCCTCTCCATGTTTTAATCTGTGTTCATGTGCTTCCACTTTATTTTTGATTTCTTGTATTGTGCCATTCATTACCATCATATCCTTTATCTTTTTATATATGTTTATAATTCCTTCTGTGTGTCCTCCCAGTGTCTTAATATCTTTAATATCTTCCTTCACTTCAATACATTGATTGATGATATTTGTTTGGACATGTCTGATTAGGTTTTCTGTGTTCTGAATCTCCTTCTGTTATTAAGGAAGTTCATTGGGCTGGGCCATGTCTTCCTATTTCTCAGTATGACTTGTAATTTTTTTGGTGTCTAAGCATCGATTTATCTTGATGGATTTGTTCAGTTAATTAGCTTTTTTCCTAATCTAGAGTTTTATTTTGTTGTTTTTGTGCAGTCAGTTTTCACTTTGACATTTTGTTCCCCTATTCTGTTTCTTTGCTGTTCTCTATGTTCCCTTGGAAAAACATTAGAGCCAGAGAAAAGGAAAGAAGTATGAAGAGAGAAAGAATAATAGTAATAATAATAATAAAAGTTAGAAGAGGAACCATATAAGACCTAAGAAAATGAGCAATTACTTTGAGTAAGAAGGGCAAAGGAATAAGAGTATAAAGGTGGAGTACAAACATTGAAATGAGAAACTGAATAGAGAAATATACAGAATGAACTAAAGGCCAGAAAGGCAAAGAGAGAGAGAAAGAGAATAGAGAAGACAGAAAGAAAAAAAAGTTTAAAAGCAAGAAAACAGAGAAAAAAAGAGAGAGAAATCAGAATTTGAAAATTGAAAATGAAACCAAAAAATTGGAATGAATGAGCAACAGCAGGAATCAGAAGACCAAAAGATGAAGGAAGGAAAAGAAATAGCATAGGTAGACAAAATTGGTAAACAACACATAGGGAAACAAAGGAAGGGCACAACAAAGAAGAAACAAGAGAGCAGTGACTAATTAACAAAAAAATGGGGGATGAAGAAAGAGGATAAAAGGGGAAAAAGAACAAAAAACAAGCAAACAAACAAAAACCATGGAAAAACAGTTTTCACTCTTAGATCCCTTGAGGAGTTTTTCAGGCTGCCAGTGTTCTTCAATCAATTACCCTGCAAGCTGACCTCTGCAAGTTTTGAACTGGCTTTTAGCCAGTAAAGTAAGTTAATTAGGAAAAAGGAACCTTTTTAAAGAAAAATAATAGATCCAAGAAAAGCTAATACTAAATGAATGTCTATATGTTTCCTTTCCTAAAGTGTCAGGTGGGTGTCTGACAATCCAGTGGATCAGTTCTCCAATAAGACCCAGGAGTTGAGCTAGGGGTCTTGTATATTTAAGTCAGGAACTCCTCAAATGAGCTAAATTTTCTCCTTGAGTCAGTTAGCCTTTGAAAAACTATCAGGCCACTTGCCTTCAGGCAGGTTAGATTCTTAGCAGTTTCAAGATTCCTGCTGATTATGTACCTGTCTGTCCCCACCCCCTTTCTATTCTAATTGCTTTCTCTTCCAAGGCAGCTGGGCATGACTGCCTATGTGAGTGGATAACCCCTCCCCTCTCCTGGTCAGGTTGAGGTCTCTTCTAGAATTTGTAGGGGACCTTTCTGACTGAAAACCCTGGAAACCACTCTTGACCCTCTTTCAGTGCCATCCTCCCTGCCCTTGTTTCTCTAAGTTCTTTCTTTTTCTTTGGCTTTCACTGTTTTACTATGATTTGTCTAGGTGTGTATCCCTTTGTATTTTTCCTACTTTGGTTTACTGTTTTTTGGATGTGTAGATTAATAATTTTCTTCACATTTGAGGAGTTTTCAGTCAACACATCTTTACATATATTTTATGATGTTTCCATAACTTCTTCTGGGAGTCCCACTACACATATTTTGGTATATTTGATGTTATATTACAGGTTTTTGAAGCTTTGTTCATTTGAGTTATCTTTTTTCTGATACTGAGAGTAGATAATTAAAATTAATCCATCTTCAAGTACACTGATTAATTATTTTGCTTTGTTGAAACTTTTGTTTTTCAACTGGATTTTCACATCCATAATTGTTTTTCATTTAATACTAAAATTTCAACTTGGTCCTTTTTATATAATTTCTGTCTCTTTTTTTTGAGAGTTTCAATTTATTCCTTCATTGTAGCCCTAAAATTTCTTTCATTGTTTTAACATGAATTACTTTAGTTTCTGGAACATCTTTATAATCACTGCTTTGAACATTTCATCAGCTGATTTTAAGTCTGAAGATACTAACAGATAGTTTCTACTGACCATGTTTTTCTTGTGTATGGGTCACTTCATTTATAGCATGTCTGATTCTGACTTTTCCCCTGAAGGTTTTTGTTGGTTCTGCTCCTGCTACTCTTGCTGTTATTGATTGTTTCTTTGTTCATTCATTCCTCTAACAGTTTGAAGTTCCTTTATGAAACCCAAAATGAAACTAATCCATTCCTGTGTGTGTGACCCTTTTGACTGGACTATTGTCAGTGAGGCTTGACTTAGTTTGAGACACTGCCTCTTGCTGGGGCTGATAAAATTGGAGACACAAAGAGAAAGAGACACAGGAAAAGGGAGCCACCATATTTCATCTTGCAATGTGAGAGAAATGACTCCAGTTTCACCTAGAGGTGAGCTGCAAAGAGAGAGGCTCAAAGAACTTAGGCCGAGGGGGACATAAGCAATATACCTCATAACTTGCAGCTGAATTCAAGAAGAAAGTGGAGTAGCTGAGACTGATGAAAGCGGCATGCAACAAGAAAAATTCCATGCCTGATTGCTTAAAGCTGAACTCCAAGAGATGGTGAGCCTGTACAATAGGATCAACAGTAGCTGACTTTGGTGAGAAAGCCCCTCTGATGATGCCTTGATTTGGATATTTCATAGACTCATAACTGTAAACTTTTACCCTAAATAAATCCCCTATATAAAAGCCAACCCATTTTTGGTACTTAGCATTGACAGCCTTTTAGTAAACTAAAAGAGAAATTGGTACCAGGAGAGTGGGATGCCACTGCTTGCAATTAGATGTCAGAAATTAGATGTCAGAAAGGGTTTATAAATGTGTAAGGGGTATTTTTTGGAGGAATTGTGAGATGATTGACAGAAAATGCCTAGATTTCATTGAAAAGACTGTTGGTAAATATATTTATGCTAAAGATGATAAGGCCTTAGTATTATTGGAAACTAGGAGAATGGCAAATCTTGTTTTATTTTATTTTTTAAGAGATGGGATTGAACCTAGGATCTTATACATGGGAAGCAGCCACTTTACAATTGTGCTACATCTGCTTCCCAATAAGAGTTGTTTTTTAATTTGTGTTTTTAGGAGGTATCAGGGATTGAACCTGATACCTTGTGTGTGGGAAGCAGGCACTCAGCCACATCAGCTACATCTGCTCCCCCATATCTTGTTTTTAAGTTGCAGAAAATTGAAAAATTGACTCCTAATGTTTGCTGGAAGGCAGAATTTAAAAATGATGAGCTTGGATATTTAGCTGAGGATATTTCCTGATTAAATGTGGAAAAGGCAGCCTGTTTTTTATAGCTTATAACAAAGTGTGAGAAGAAAAAGATAAACTAAGAACTGAACTGGTGGGCACAAAAAACAGAAATTAATGGATTAGGAAATTCCAAGCTTATAGAAAATAACCCCCCAGATGATAGTTTATAAATAGAATTCAGACATTAGGCAAGCCCATGGAAAGTGTGGCCTCTATGAGGTCCTGAGGAAAACAAAACATCATTCCCCAGATGACTCTTAGACTTCGAAATCCAATGGAGTATGTCCTGAAGCTTTTTTAAACTGTTTGGGACCAGTGATGCCTATTTTCCATCCATTTTTACCTTATGGTAATGCAAATGTTTATCTTATGTGTGTTCCTCCTTTGTATATTGGGAGCAGATAACTTGTTTTATAAGTTTCCCAGGGCTATAGCCAGAGGGGAATTTTGTCTCAAGACAAACTACATGCCTATGACTGATTCTGATGTGATTTTGTACTTAGCATTGCTTTTCTTGAAAAGAATCTCTGAAAAGCACCATCTGCTAGCAGGATGGGAAACTACAAGAAGTAAGAAAGTTTTTGGAGTCCCAAACCCCTTGAATATGGTCTATGCCCAATTAGTGGATCCCTGCACTTGTTTAGATAACTTAAGCTTAGCAATGTTAAAGATTTAGAATAAGTTGAACCAAAAATCAAAGAAGAGCCATGGAACAAAACTGCTATGCAAGAGAGAGATTGAAATGAGAGTAAATTCACCCACATAATTAGATGCCTAGATATCAGAAAAATATTACAAGTGATATGAAAAATCAGGAAGATAGCCCAGCCAAAGGAACAAATCAAAAATCCTGATGAGAAGCTAATTTAAGGATTTAAGACAACTAATCAATTACAGTCACAAAAATCTCTAAATCAATTCAAGGAGTTGAAGGGAATTATAGTAAACAGATAAAAGATATTCCAAACACACCGGTGAGCATAAAGAGCAAGTTGAAAGCTTGCAAAGTAAAGTAACAGTGATTATGGGAATGAAAGACACAATGGATGACATTAAAAATACATAAGAGTCATATAACAACAGATTTGAATTGGCTGAGGACAGAAATAGTGAATTAGAACACAGAGCATCTGAATTTTAACAGACAGGAAAACAGAAAAATAAAAGAATGGAATAAATTAACAGGGTCCCAAGGAATAGAATGACAGTGCAGAATGCACAAACAACATGTTATAAGTGTCCCAGAAGGAGAAGAGAACAGAAAATGGGCAGAAAGAATATTTGAGGTAGTAATGACTAAAAATTTCCCAACACTTATGAAAGACATAAATAACAGTATCCAGGAAAGACAATGAAACCTGAGCAGAATAAATCTGAATAGATCTACTCAAGGACACCTACTATGCAAAATGTCTAATGCTGGGTATAAAAAGAAGATTCTGAAAGCAGCAAGAGAAATGCAGTGATCACATAGAAGCAAAGCTCAATAAGACTAAATGCTGATCTCTCATCAGAAATCATGAAGGTGAAAAGACACCTTTTCTGAAAGTAACTTGAGTTACTGACAGAGAAAAACTGCCAACCATGATTTCTTTATCCAGAAAAAAACTGTCATTCAAAAATCAGAATGAGTTTTAAGCCTTCAAAGAAAAACAAAAACTGAAACAGGATGTTATCAAAAGACTAGATTTACAAGAGATACTAAAGGGACTGTTGCAGACTGACAGGAAAGAATGGGGGCAAGAGACATGGAGAAGAGTATAGAAGTAAAGATTTTTAGTAAGGGTAACTTAGAGGGTAAAAAGACAGATAATAGTAAGATATGGCTGTGGAAAGCCAAACGATAAAATGGATGAAGTAAATAATGCTTATATAGTAATATCCTTGAATGTTAATTCATTGAATTGCACAATCAAAAGACTTAGACTGAGGGAAGCAGTTGTGGCTCAAGTAGTTGGGCATCCATCTACCATATGGAAGAACCCAGGTTTGATCCCAGGGACCTCCTTGTAAATTAAAAAAAGGCAAGCAGGTGAGCCAAGCCAGCTTATAGTGAGCCACAGACCCACACAGATGCATGCTGAGCCAGGCCCATATGCAGTGAGCCACAAGCCTGCATGGATGTACAGCAAGCCAGGCCCACTTGCAGTGAATCACAGACCCATGCAGATGTGTGGTGAGCCAGGCCCATATGCACTGAGCCGAGACATGCAGCAAGATGATAATGCAACAAAAGAGATACACACATGAGAGCTAAGTTGAGATGCACTAGAAACCCAGAGCTGAGGTGGGGCAAGTGACAGGGTGTCTCTCTCCCACATCAGAGGTCCCTGGGATCAAATCCCAGTGAAGCCTGGAGGAGAAAAATGAGAGGAGAAGGCAAGAAACAAAAACAGAAGATCACCTAGCAAATGGAGCTAGACAGTAAGTGGGGGGGGGCATAGAACTGTATGCCAAAAAGAAAAAAATAAACTCAATTAAAAAAATACATAGACTGACAGAATGGATAAAAATATGAGCCATCTATATGCTATCTACAAGAGACCCAACTTAGATGCAAGGACATCCTCAGGCTGAAAGTGAAACGTTGGAAGATATTTCATGCAAACAATAACCAAAAAGATCTGGAGTGGCAATACTAATATCAGACAAAATAGATTTTAAATGTAAAACTGGTTTAAGACATGAAGAATGTCATTATGTATTAATTAAAGGGGAAATTTACCAGGAAGAAATAATCATATGTATATGTATATTCACCTAAACAGAGTGCCCCAAAATTTATGAGGAACACACTGGTAAAACTGAAGGGAGAAAGGAATGTCTCTACATTAATAGTTGGAAACCTCAATACACATCTCTCAGTATTGGATAGAACATCTTGACAGAGGATAAATAAGGAAACAAAAAGAATGAAAAAAATGATAAATAAACTAGACCTAACAGACATTTATAGTACATTACACCCCAAAACAGCAGGATATGTATTCTTCTCAAGTGCTCATGGATCCTTCTCCAGGATAGACTACATGTTGGGTCACAAGACAAGTCTCAATAAATTTAAAAAGATGAAAATTATACAAAGCACCTTTTCTGATCATAATGAAATGAAGCTGGAAATCAATAAAGGGTGGAAAAGGGAAAATTCACAAATATATGGAAATTAAACTACTCATTGTTAAATAACCAGTGGGTCAAAGAAGAAATTGCCAGAAAAATTAGTAAATATCTCAAAATGAATGAAAATGAGAACACAATATATCAAAATCTTCCTGTTTCCTAGTATGGCTGGTAATTTGTTGCTGATGTCCAGGCATCTGAATATGTTGGTGCATTTACTCTGGTGGCCAATTTCTCTCTTTTGCCTGATTTTTTTTCCCACAGCTTTTCCTTTATATTTGGTTAAACTTATTCTAAGTCTTTAAAATTGCCCAGTTTAAGTTATCAAAATTGGGCCAGGGACTCATTAATGGGGCACAGATTTTCTGCTCAGGGATAGTATACAGAGAGTACCATAAACAACTTTTGTCCATGCAATTTCCAGATCAGCTAGCAGATAGTGCTTTCCCATGAAGGTGTTTTGGTATCCACTTTCCCATGTTCCTGTGTTGAATCACCAGAGCAGAGATTCAAAGTGGGTTTGCTGACTGAATTCACAGAAGTAAATCCCCCTGACTCCCTCTCTCTTTTCCTTTGAAACAGCTGACATGGGGGAAGATGTGGGTTTCCCTCTGTCAGCTGCAGTGAGCCAGGGCTGCTACCCCAGCTTAATATCTTGGGGGTGGTAGAGAAAAGCCCTTCCCAGCCACCAAGGGGGCCTGATAACTCATGTTTTTTGTTTCATCTTCTTCAACTTTCTGTCCCTCACACTCCTGGGAGTATGTAGCACTGTCCTGGTCTGCTGACCCCCAAAGCAGGTCTCTGGGACATCTTTTGGCTTTTTCTTCATTGTTTTTGTGAGAGCATTGAGTGTTGCCTGTTAGTCCAATGCCATCTTCCCCAAATACCCTATTTTGGTGTATTTTCTGCACAATCCATCCTATTATTAATTTGATTTGTTTTAAGTTAATTTTTGTATAACTTGCAAGATATGGGTCCTCTTTCTCTTAGCTATGGATATCCAGTTCTCCAAGCACCATTGGCTGAATACACAGCTATTACCTAGCAAGGTGGGTTTGACACACTTGTCAAAAACCAATTGACTAGATGTGAGGCTCTATTACTGAATTCTCAGTTTGATTCTATTGGTCAATATGTCTAATTTTATGGTAATGCCATGCTGTTTTTAATACTGTTGCAAAATAATGTGCTTTAAAGTTTGGAAATGAGAGTCCTCCAACTTTGTTCTTCATTTAAAAAATTTTTTGTCTATTCAGGGTCCATTAATCTTACAAATATTTTGGTAACTGGCTTTTCCATTTTTGTAAAACAGCTGTTACAATTTTTATTGAGATTGTGTTAAATCTGTAAATAAGACTGGGTAGAATTGAAATCTTGATGATATTAATCTTCCAATGCATGAACATGGAATGTCATTCCATTTATATAGGACTTTTTTGGTTTCTTCTAGCCATGTTTTGTAGTTTTCTGAATAGAGGTCTTTTATGTCCTCAGTTAATTTACTGTTAAATTTTCTTTTTCTTTTAGTCACTATTGTAAAGGCAATTTTTTTCTGCCCTCCTCCTCAGATTGCTTAGTAGTGTATAGAAATGCTACTGGATTTTCCAAATCCTGTCACTTTGTTGAAGTCATCTATTAGGTTTAACAGATATGTATGGCAGGGGAAGCATAGAGAGATTGAGAGGTGATGAGTTTTGTTTGTTTATTTATTTTTGTTTATTATTATTATTGGAATAATGAAAGTGCTCTAAGAATGATTCAAGTGATGAATGCACAAATATGTGATTACACTGAACACCATAAATTTGGATGAATTTATGCTTTATTAATATGCATCAATAAAATTGGTCTGTTTTTAAAAATACACCAAATATAAACTATGGACTATAGAAAGCAGTAGCATTATGATGATGTTCTTTCATCATTTGTAGCAAATGTATCACAATAATGTATTGTGCTGATGGTGTGACAATGTACAGAAGTCTTGTAATGTATGCATGGTTGTTTTGTTAACTCAAAACTTCTCAATTTTAAGAACCTATAATTAGTACTAGAATTGGTAAGTGGACATCCAAGAGACTTCAATCTTTGGGCTGTCCATCGCCAACTGAGCCCTGGATCTCAACGGAGTTGCAACACTTACTCTCCAGTTCAATGACTCACCCATGACAACTAACAGGGAGGAGATGATGGACAAACAACCTAATTATAGGTTCAAATAGAAGGGCAGAAGAGTCATGCATAGGGAAACCACTGCTGCATCTAACTCAGTCACACTGGAGAGCATAAATACAAGATTAGGGCCCACTGGGAAGGGACCAAATTCCTGAGCTGTCTGGATATGTCTCCATATCCCTGAGGAGCTTTGCTATTTGGGGTCATATCCACTTTGGCTATCGATGAGATACTGTTGAGGTGTGCATAACTGCTACCTCTGGGATGGCCTCCTGACTCACTTTGAAGTCTCTTAGCCATACAAACTCATTTATCTTTAGTTTTTCATGCATTTGGTCAAGGTGGTTTTTTGTTTGTTTTTTCCACATGCATTGCTTATTGGGACTTGGTAGTAATCCCTCATTGCCAGGGAGGCTCATCCCTGGGGGTCATGTCCCATACTGGGTGGAAGTTATTGCATTTATATGCTAAGTTTGGCTTAGAGGGTGACTACATTTGAGCAACAAGGAGAATCCCTTGATAAAAACTTAGGCACTCTACATCAATAGGCTAAGTTTCAGTTTCAAGAGCAAAAGCTCATAAGCATAGTCATCAATATCAAAGGTCCTTCAATGCACCATCCTCCTTCACAAGTCATTGTCCCTGTACTTGGGGCAATCTTGTTTTCCATTAGAGAATATGGCAGAGCACCCCCAGATGGGAATATGATATTCTTTTGGTTATTGTGTGAATCTCCAACTATTGTGACAATATCCTATGAACATTTGAACACATTTATATGCCTTATATGTATACCCATGTGAACTTCCTCCCATATAAACCCCCTCACTGACAAGCCCACAACAATAGTCCTCCCCTGCCAGAGTTGTAACCCTTCAGTGATCTAAAACTCTTCAAAAATGAAGCCAATAAAATAGCCACATACAATTAATAAGAAAATAAAATAGTAATTATAGCTTTATACATAAGAATTAAAATATAGAAAAAATTAATAAAAAGTAAAAATAGAATAATATTTTTAAAAATTGGAGTATTAAAAAATAATGAAAAATTTACTTCAAGAACCCAAAAAAAACTTTTTTTTTCACATTTTGCCTTTCATTACTGTAAGATAGTTGTCCTATATGTACAGTGATATTTTCTTCCATTTTTTCCCCCTGTGTTTTAATTTTATTTCATTTTTTCTTCAAAGAAGTTTTAGATCACAGCAGAGTCATGTACAGAATACAGGGTATTCCCATGCACCCAACATCCTCCCCCCTTTCCCCCATCAATAACATTTTATATATGGATGGTACATTTGTTACAATTGATGCAAAAATATTGAAACATAGCTACTAACCATCACCAATGGTTCACATTATGGTTTACATTTGGGACCATATGCTTTTATAAAATCTGATAAAATTTAATGTGGCCTGTATCCATTTTTGCAACATCATGCAGAAGACTTCCATCACCCTCAAAATGTCCCCTGTTCCATCTATTTTATTACTCCCTCTCCCTCCACTTTAGGCCCATGGTGACCAACAGGCTTCAAAGAGAGAACTCTTTGAGGACAATATTTGTAGTTGCATGCATCTTCACTGATGGCTTGACATACTGGTCTGTCCTCCCTTATTAGTCACCAGTGATGGTCTGAAGTGACTCCCATTCCTCTGAGAACATAGTGGTACTCCTTAGGATGGGTGTCCAAAATCTTCCCACTCATTATGTGGGTCTCTACCCACTAATGCAACACACTATGCCAAAATGATCACTCACATGCTCCCTAGAAACCTGCCACAGGTGCACCCTGGCCCGAAGGCCCCCCATCCAACACCCTAAATCAGTAATGTTTCTTTGTCATATTGCCAAATGAGCATTCCCAACATTGTAACTTCAAACATATACCCACCAAGCCCCATTTTTCACTTGCTCCCTCCCCCAACCCTCCCCCAAGTTCTATGAACCATCTAACCCAGCCTCCCCACATTGCACCCTGTCAAACCTGCACTACCCAACCCAATATTATCACTATACCCCTGTCATGTCCCTTTACTGCACAGCTATACACTTCCACCTTGTCATAGATTTCACCCATATGGGCATTGGGTCACAACCTTCTCCCTTTCTATTTCCTGTAAACCTATCTTCCAGACTATGTCTGTGAGTCTGCTCAGTTTGCTTAATTTATATCAGTGAGTTGATGTAATATTTGTCATTCACTGCCTGGCATGCCTCACTCAACATAAGGCCCTCAAAGTTCATCCATGTTGTCCCATGTGTTTGTACTGTATTCATTTTTACTACACAGTGATATTCCATTGTATGTATATACCACATTTTGTTTATCCATTCATCAGTTGATGAGCATTTGGGTTGATTCAAACTTTTGGCAATAGTGAATATTGTCACTATGAACATTGTTGTGCATATATCTGTTCATGTCCTTGCTTTCAAATCTTGATATATAACCAGCAGTGAAATTGCTGGTTCATATGGCAAATCTGTAGTTGGATTTTTTGAGGAACTGCCAAACTATCCTCCACAATGGCTGCACAATTCTATATTTCCACCAGCAGTGGATGAGTGTTCCTGTTCCTCCACATCCTCTCCAACACCTGTAGTCCTCTGTATTTTAAATAGCCGCCCATCTAATGGGTGTAAGATGGTATATCATTGTAGTTTTGATTTGCATTTCCCTAATAGTTAGTGATGTTGAGCATATTATCATGTGTTTTTTCACAATTTGTATTTTTTCATTGGAGAAGTGTGTATTCAAATCACTTGCCCATTTTTAAAATGGGTTGGTTTTCATTTTATTTTTGAAGTGTAGGATTTCTTTATATATAAGAGATAATAGACTCCTATCAGATATATGGTTACCAAATATTTTCTCCCATAAGGTAGGCTGCCTTTTCACTTTCTTGCAAATTCCTTTGAGGTGCTAAAGTTTTTAATTCTGAGAAATTCTCATTCTCTGTTTTTGTTTTCACTGCTCATGCTTTGAGTGAGAAGTTCATGAAATCATTTCCTATTACAATTTCTTATAGATGTTTCCCTATATTATCTCCCATGGTCTTTATGGTCTTGGCTCATATTTAGACCTTTGTTCCATCTTGAGTTGTTTTTTGTATAAAGTATGAGATGGTGTTGCTCCCTCATTCATTTGGATATGGATATACAGTTCTCCAAGCACCATTTGTTGAAGAGGCCATTTTCTCCCAGTTGAGTGGGCTTGGTGGCATGGTAAAATATCAGATGACTGTATTTGCAAGAATCTATATCAGAACTCTCCATTTGGTTCCATTGGTCAGTATGCCTATCCTTGTGCCAATACCATGCAGCTTTGACCACTGTAGCTTTGTAGTATGTTTTAAAGTCAAGTACTGTGATTTCTCAGATTTCATTTTTATTTTTTGATATGTTTTTGGCTATTTAGGGCATCTTGCCCTTCCAAATAAATTTCATAGTTAGATTTTCCAATTCAGTGGAAAACACTGTATTGATATTTATTGGGATTGGGTTAAATCTGTATATTAGTTTGGGTCAGATAGACATCTTGATGTTTAGCCTTCATATCCATTAACAGTGACTATTCTTCCATTTATTTAAGTCTTCTTTGATTTCCTTTAAAAGTGTTGTGTAGTTTTCCATGTATAAGTCCTTTACATGTATAGTTAAATTTATTCC
>JAQZBX010048217.1:0-20260 GCA_029593785.1 Cabassous unicinctus | reverse complement strand
AAAGGATCCTCAAACAAATTTAATGTAATGCCACAGGAATAAATTAGTTTCAAAATAAAATCTTTCTCTTTCTGGAATATATAAAAAAATCTCAAAATACTAGACTCCATCCCCTCAATCCCAAAATGACATGACTTTCTGTAAGCAAAATACATTCATTACATCACAATATTCCAGAAATCTTAAATCAATTCAGTAGCAATGCTAACTATCAAAAACATTAGTCATAGGCATGCAGTTTGTCATGGGGAAAAATTTCTCTCTGGCTGTAGACCTGTTAAACTTAGAAAATAAGTTTTCTGCTTCCAGTATACAAAGAGAAACATACATACGCTAAACATTTGCATTACCATGAGAAATTGGGACAGAAAAAAGGAGTTGAGTGTCTCAAATATCTCCAAACACAAGCAGGGTATACTCCATTTGATTTCAAAGACTGAGTTATCCCTAGAATGATATCTTCATCTCCTCTGGACATCATGGAGGCCCAACCCTTCCATGGGCTTGCCAAAGAGCCAGACTTTCTGTTCCACCCTCTTCAAGTATCTGGGTGGTGACCAAGCTCCAGACCTCACCCTCCAATAACATTGGGGTGATGGCCACACATTTCCCAAACTCCAGGTTACAGTCTCAGCCACCTTAGTACAGTGAGGTGGTGACAACATACTCCCCAATTTCTGGCACACAGACCCAACCCCTTCATAAGAGTTGGATGGTGAACTGATTTTCCATAATTGTGGGGAGGAGGCCCAATCTCCTAGAGCAGTGGGGTTGTGACTTAATGCTCCCCAAACACTGAGGAGTGCACAACACCCTCCTTATAGCCTGAGGCATCCAAAATCACCCTGAACAATGAGCTGGACTGTCTATCCTCATTAAATGCAGGGAAATTCACCTTTTCTCCCCACAGGGATGGGGACCCTCACTTGACTCAAGGAGATGTCTCAAGTCCAGACCTCAGCTTCCTTTGTTTTCCACTTAAAGCTGTTTTCCTTCAACTTGTCCCCTACCTGTCACTTTTAGTTCCCACTGAAATTTGTTTCATTCAATAAAGTTCTCACAAAAATCTTGTTCGTTTAGCATGCAGGTAACAGGGATCCAAGCCAGCAGACAGTAAGGTTATCCATAAGTCCTTTCTGGATAATGGCATTTCCAATCCTGACATAAAGCTCCAAGTTTACATGTTTACACACAGGGAACTATCATCTGGGCACTTGTTTTCTAGAAGCTTGGAATTTCTGAAACGAGCTTCTCATATCCTTGTACCCAGCAGTTAGTTATCATCTTATTTCTTTCCTCTCTCACTTTTCTATAAGCTGCAAGGAGAAGCCAGGCCACATTTTTCACATTTACTTTGGAAATATCCTCAGATAAATGTCCAAGGTCATCATTTTCTAATTCTGCCTTCTATCTAAAATCAGGAGTCAATTATGCAAAGTTCTTTGCAACTTTAAAATACAGATTTCATTTCCTCCCATTTCCAAAAATTGTTTCATCATTTCCTTCTAAGAACTCACTGGAAAAAGTTTAAGACCCATATTCCTACCAACAGTATCTTCAAATCAATCTAGGCCTTTCATATCAATCATCTCACCATTGCTTCCAAAAATACCACTTCCATTTAAAAAAGTATTCCAATATTTTTAGTACTTACAAACAGCAGCACCCCACTCTGTCTGTACTAATTTCTGCTTTAGTTTGCCAAAGGGCTGCCAGTGAATAGTATCAAAAGTGGATTGGCTTTTATAAAAGGGATTTATTTGAGTTAAAACATACCATTCCAAGGCTGTGAGAAGTCCAAAAGAGGGCACAATATGCGGTGTTTTCTCACAAAAGTCAGTGATCTTTGAATATGTTGTCTGACCGTCTGGCAAAAGAAGATAGCCACAGTGTCTGACAATGTATTTGCCTTTTTTAAGGTGTAGACAAAACTGGCATAGGGCTTGTCTTTTACCAGGACTTTTCTTTCTCTTTGGGCCTCAGCTATTTAAGCCTCTCAGGGTCTTCTCTCTTGGCAGCTCTGCTGTGAGCAAAACCTCTCTCACATGGAAGGATCAAATATGGCAGCTTCTTTTTCCTGTGTCTGTCTCTGTCTTTGTCTCTGGGTATTTATCTGACCAAGCAATGGGGCAGAGACTCAACCTGCAACATGCTTCACTGACTTATTCCAATCAAAAGCCCTAAACAATCTTAACAAGTAATCTAATTAAAGTTCCTTCAACCGAATTTATTTCAATCAAATGGTATCATACACAGAGGAATAGATTAGTTTAAATCTATAATCTGCTTTTTTGGAATTCATGAAATAATCTAAAACTTCCATTAGCTCTTTCTCTGTGTTCTCAGTTTATATAAGGTCTAGAGAGGGAGCAGAGACTGAACCTGTGCTATTTCTCACTGATGTGCTTCAATCAAACACCCCAAAACAATCTAATTGAAAGTGATAATCAAAGTGAATCTTATGCAATAAAAGGGTGCCACACTCACAGGAATGGATTAAGTTTACGAACTTCAAGTCTAACACACTTTTTAAATAAATTTTAGTGATGCATATTAATAAAGCATACAATCCATGCAAAGTGTACCATCAATGGTATTATTATAATCACACAGTTATGCATTCACCACTTCAATCATGATTAGTACATTTTCATTTTTCCAATAATAATAATAAACAAAAACAGCAAACAAAAAACCTCTACCTGTTAATAATTACCATTAAAAATATCTATGCTTCACCTGCTGCACAATGGTGCTATTCTGTTTCTGCTTTTATAATTTATTTGTATTTATATTTTATATACATGTATTAAAACAATATGTAGTACCTTTGTCTAGTTTCTTTCATGTCATAGATTTCTTTTTTATACCCTTAATGGAACATTATTCATATATTACTATGCTCTACTGTCCATAATTTGATTTGTTTGTATTTTTGCATGATTCAAACATATTGTAACATTAATATACATTTGTTCAGTTTCAAAGAAAAATAATTTTATAATGCAATATTACTCACATTCATATTTCACATGAGATTTTTGCTATGTCATTTAATCCCATACTACAATTTTTAGCTTTCCTTCTACTAATATACATAACCTTTCACTGTCCCTTTCAACCACTGTCATAACCATATATTAGGACCGTTAGTTCCAAACTCTGATGTGCTTTCACCATTTCTCTTCATTTCTAAAGGTTTATTGACCTTTCCTCAGCTTTCCATTCTCTAATATAATTCTATTTTCTGGTGACATATATTCTAGTTATTTACTACCTGTACTTACACAATGTATTTAGTTCATAATAGCACAATCATACAGTATTTATCCCTTTATGTCTGGCTAGCTTCATTGAATATAATGTCCTCCAGCTTCATCTGTGGTGTCATATGTTTCATGACTTAATTTCTTCTTACAGCTGAATAATATTCAATTGTATGTATACACCACATTTTAACCTTTCATTGGTTGTTGGACACCTGGTTTGCTTCCATCTTTGGCAATTGTGAATAATGCTATTAAAATTGGTGTGCAAATTTTGGTTTGTAACACTGCTCTCAATTCTTCTGGGTATATAACTAGCAGTGGTTTTGTAAATTCAACTGCACTCAGAATTGTAAAACAACCCTCCATGTACCATTATATATTCCCACCATGAGTGAATAAGCATTTAGAAGTCTGCACATCTTATCTAACAGTTATAATTTTCTGTCTTTTTAGTAATGATCATTCTAATAGGTGTGAAATTACATCTTATTGTAACCTTTACTTGCATATCCCTAGTTTCTACTGATGATGAATATTTTTTTCATGTGTGTTTTCACCATTTGTATTTCTTCTTTAAACAAATCGCTATTCAAGTTTTGTGTTCATTTTGTAATTGTTTTTTTCTTTTTTTATTTTTTTTTGGCTTTTTCATATTAAGTTGAAGGTTCTTGTTATATATTATGTTATTAATCCCTTATCATATATGTGATTTCAAAATATTTCTTCCCACTGAGTTTGTTGCTTTTTCACCTTTTGACAAAGTCCTTTGAGGTGTAAAAGAGTTTAATTTTGGGGATGTCACATTTATCTATTTTTCTTTGTTACTCATGCTTTGAGTGTTAGGTCCAAGAAAGCACTACCTATGACAAGATCTTGAAGATGTTGCCCTACTTTTACTTCTAATAGTTTTAAGGTCCAGACTTTTACTTTGAGGTCTTTGATCAATTTTGAGTTAATGATTGTCTAGAACTGAGATAGGATTCCTCTTTCTTTCTTTGGTTAAGGATATCCATTTCTCCCAGAAGCCTTTGTTGGAGAGAATGTTGTATCTGAGTAATGTGAACTTTGTAGCTTTGTTTAAAACCAGTTGTCCCTAGAGGTGAGGGGATATTTCTGGACACTCAATTCTATTCCAATGATCAAAGTGTTGATCTTTATGCCAATACTATGCTTTTGTGACCACTGCAGCTTTATAATATGTTTCAAGGAGAGGAAATGAGAATCCTCCACATAACTCTTCACTTTAGGAGTTTTTTGCCTATTTGGGTATACTTTCCCTTCCAAATAAATTTGGTAATTGCCTTTTCTATTTCTGTGAAGTAGGATTTTGAAATTTTGATTGGGTTTGCTTTGAAACTATGGATTAATTGGGATATGATTGTCAGCTTCACAATATTTAGTCTTCCAAACCATGAATATGTAATATCTGTCGATTTGTTGAGATTGTCTTTGATTTCTCTTAGAAGCGTTTTGTGGTTGTCAGAATTTACATCCAATATATAATTGATTAAATTGATTTCTCAATATTTGAGTATTTTTGTTGCAACTGTAAATGGAATTTTTCCTGATTTCCTCCTCAGAATGTTCAGTACTAGTATACAGAAACAGTACTGATTTTTGCTTGTTGGTTTTGTATCTTGCCATTGTGCTGAACTCGTTTATTATTTCAAGTAGCTTTGTTTTAGATATTTCAGAAATTTCAAAATGTAAGATCATGTCTTATATGAATTGTGAGGGTTTTACTTCTCTTTCCCTATTTTCATGCATTCTTTTCTTGCCTTTTTGCTCTAGCTGGAACTTCTAGTCAATGTTGAATAACAGTGGTGACACTGGGCATCCTTGTGAGTCCCCAAACTTTGGAGGAGAGCTTTCAAATTTCTACATTTATTATGATTTTTTCTGTGGATTTTTCATACATGCCCTTTATAATATTCATGAACTTTCCTTCTATTCTTATATTTTTAAGTGTTTTTATCAAAAAATGATGCTGGATTTTATAAAATGCCTTTTGTACATAAATGAATATGATCAAGTGCTTTATTGCCTTCAATTTTTTAATGTGATATATTTTTAAATTTATTTTCTTGTGTTGAACCACTCTTGCATACCAGGAGTAAATACCACTTGGTCGTGGAGTATAATTCTTTTAATTGCTGTAGGATTCTATTTGCAATTATTTTGTTGAGACTATTTGTATTTTTGTTCATTAGTGAGATTGAGCTTTAGTGGTTTTTTTTGTTTGTTTTTTTGTTTTTTGATTTTCTTTCTTTACTATTAGTGTGATATTGGCTTCATAAAATGGGTTGGCTACTTTTTCCTCCTCTTCAATTTTTTGGAATAGTTTAAACAGGATTGGTGTTTATTCTTTTCAAAATGCTTATTAGAATTCACCTGTGAAGTCATCTGGTCCTGAACATTACTTTTTTGGGAGTGTTATGATAATTGATTCAGTCTCTAGAAATGTAATTGGTTTTTTTGGGCTCTTGTATTTCTTGTACAGTTAATTTAGGTTGCATTTCCAGGAATTTGTCCATTTCATCTACATTGCCTTATTTGTTGGCGCACAGTTTCTTATAATATCCTCTTATAATCCTTTTTATTTCTGTGGATTCAATCATAAGATCCGCCTTTCATTTCTGATTTTATTTGCATCTTCTCTCTTTTTTGTTAATCTAGCAAGGGTCAAAATTATTGATCTTAAAGAACCAGGTTTTAAAAAAAATTTACATATTTTTTGTTCTAAATTTCATTTGCTTCTGCTCTAATCTTTATCATTTTTTTCCTTCTGCTTGTTTTTGTATCAGTTTGCAGTTTTTTAAATATTTCCTTCAGGTATCCCATTAGATATTTGATTTTAAGTCTTGATTCTCTTTTAATATAGGCATTTAGGGCTATAAATTTCCCTTACAGCACTGCATTTGCCACATCCCATAAGCTTTGATAAGTTGTGTTCTCATTTCCATCTGTTTGGATATATTTACTAATTTCTCTTACAGTTTCCTCTTTGACCACCTGATTGTTTTAGAATTATTTTCTTTACCCTCCATATATTTGTGGATTTTCCCCTTTCTTGTCTATTATTGATTCTCAGCTTCATTTCTTTATGATCAGAGAAGATGCTTTGTGCAATTTCAATCTTTTTATATTTTTTGAGAACTGCTTTATGACCTAACATGTGGACTGGCCTGTATAAAGTCCCTGAACATTTGATAAGAATGTATAATCCACTGATTTATGATGAAATGTTCTCTATATGTCATTTATCATATTGTTCAAGTTGTCTGTTTCCTTGTTGACCTTCTGTACATTTGTTTAATCTTATCATTTGAGTGGTGTATTGAAGCCTCCAAATATTATTGTACAGATGTCTATTTCTCCATTCTGTTTTGACACCTAACCATGGTTCCTCAAGTATTTTCAGGCACCATTGTTAGGTGTATAGATATTTATGACTCTCACTTCTTCCTTATGGATTGTCCCTTTTCTAGTACATAGAGGTCTGCATCTCATAAACTTTTGCCTTAAAACATATTACGTCTGATATTAGTATAGCCAACCCTGCTCTTCTTTTTTGTCATTTTTCTATGTAATATCTTTTTCCAACCTTTCACTTTCAGGTGATTTGTATCCCTTATTGTAAGGCAAATCTCTTATGGAAAGTATATGGATGGCTCAAGTATTTTTATCCATTCTGTCAGTCTATTTCTTTTGTGTTATTTACTTCCACCATTTTATTCTTTTGTTTTCATATGGCATACCTTATTTTCATCTGTGTTTTTTCTCTTTTGGTTATCCATTCCAATAGTTTTATATTAATGTTCTGTCTTTATCTTTCAAACTGTAATGTTCCCTTTAATGCTTCCTGCAAAGCCAGATACTATTTTAAAACCTCTTAGTTTTTGTTTATTTGTGAATATTTTAAACTACTTTCTTATTTGAATGACAATTTTGATGGACATAGAATTCTTTGGTGAGTATTTTTATCTTCCAGTATCTTAATTATATCATACCACTGTCTTCTCACCTGTATGGATTCTGATGAGAATTTTGCAAAAAGTCTTATTTGTCATCCCTTGTATGTGATGGCTTACTTCTCCCTTGAGGATCTCAGAAATTTCTCTTCATTTTAGCATTTAACATTATAAGTAACATGTGTCTTGGAGAAGGTCTATTCAGATTTATTATGATTGGAGTATACTCTGCTTCTTGAACATGTAAATTCACTTATTTCATGAGAGTTGGGAAATTTTCATCCATTTTTCCTTCAAATGGTCTTTTTTGAACCTTGTCCCTTCTCTTCTTCTTCTCAAAATCCTAGGTCATATATGTTGTTGTACTTCATATTATTATTCATCTCCCTGATCCCCTGATCAATGTTTCCATTCCTTTGTCTCTGTATTCTCATATTTCTTCAGTTTCAGCTGATCTGTCTTCTGCACCACTTTTCCTACCTTGTATAATTTTGAATCTGCTCTTGTGTGCCTCTAAAGTTTTTTTTCACCTATTGTGTCTTTCATTACCATGAACAATGTTAATTTACTATTCAAGTTTTCAAATTATTCTTTGTACTCACCCAATGGCTTCTTGATAACCTTTATCTCTTCAGCCATATTGTCTTTCAGCTAAGTGTTTTGATTTAGGATATTTGTGTGAACCTCATTGATTAGCTGTCTCAAATCCTGTGTATCACCTGGAGCTTTGATATATATATATAATTTGGGGCATATCTTCCATTTTCTTACATCTTGTACTGTGTTTCTGATTTATAGGCATTTGATTATGATGGTGAGCTTGTACTCATGCTTAATTTCTCTGCTGTATGAATTTAATGGTGGAAGGGTCTATTACTGTCATTATTTGATTCTTGGTTAAATCTCTTCTAGCTCATTATGATTATCTCTGTGTAGTTGCTAAAATCTGGATGATGGATCCAATAATGAGTTGCAGGACAGCTTCCAAGTACCTTTGAGAGGGAGTTTGTAAAGGCCCAAAAAAGCCTCTCTTATTTACTTTCAATTTTCTTGCATGTACTTTCTTGATATAACAGCTGATGGTGTTCTTCAGCAGCCTTCTCAGTTCAAACCCTCATCATTATATGTTTGCTGTAACATTGACTACAAGAATGTGACAGTGAATCCTGCCTCAAGGCTATTCAGAGCCTCACAAAACAAATTTTCTCAGAGGCTGTTCTTCAGCATTTGATGGCAACCCCTTCCCTTTTAGCAGGTAGGAAATAATTAACAATCCTTCTGCATCCTTACCAACCAATTCTGGTAAGTAAAGAGGGTGTTTGTCAGAATTTGATCTATTTCTTCCCCTGCCTGCTCCCAGAGCAAGCAATGATGTGGCCCCATCCAGCCCAAAGGGTATATTGGACACAGCAGGCAAAATTTTTTCGCCAAAAGCTGAATGAGCCTCAGGTTAAATCCCTCTCTCTTCCTTTTCCTGAGATTGTGGCTCCTCTAACCCCCTCTGTCAATATCAGCTGGCCAAAAGCCAGATAATTCAAAGCTTGCAGATGACATCATCCTAAATACACAAAATTCTGAAATATCCACAACAAAACTCCTAGAGCTAATAAAAGAATTTAACAATGTGTTATGCAACAAGATCAACACCCATAAAAGAGTAGCATTTCTATATAAAAGCAAAGAAAACTCTGAAGAAGGAATCGAGTAAAAGTCCATTCACAGTAGCAACTAAAAGAATCAAACAACTATAAATAAACCTAACCAAGGATGTAAAGGACTGTACGCAGAAAAGTATAAAAGATTGCTAAAAGAAATCAAAGCAAAGTTAAATAAATGAAATAACGTGTTTTTTTAGAGTACATATATTTAAGATGTAAATTAGAGGGACTTCTGGGAAAATGATATTGGAATAGTTTGGAATGGCTGGTGTCTCTTACAAAAATAATGTAGGAAAAGCAAAAAGCTGTCTGAAGGAGCTGACTTGGGCATCCGAAGACCAAGAGAGTGGTGTGCATCATCTAAGAGGGAGAGAGACAGAAAGTACAAGAGGTCAAAATTAAAACCATGAATTATTTATCCCAGTGGATGAGAATGTTACTCATGCTACACCTCCAAGGGGAGCAGCCTTGGTAAAAACCTGTGCCTCACTGCTGCCAGGTGAGAGGGGAATGGAAGTCTTCCTTCCTGAGAAGAGGAAGGGTATGGTGGAATGTGGAAAGTGGTTTCTCTTCAGGGAGCTTGGCCAGTAGATCCTGCTTTGGATCCTGTCCTTAGTCAGCCCAGGAAGTTGAAAGACACCAGCCTGGAATACTGGCTGATCAATGCCATCTGCTGGAAAGCTATGAAACTGTAAGGAATAAAGTTTTTAGATTATCTCATGTCCTAGGACTCTTGATCCTGTCTGCACCCCAAGAGTGGTTGCCAGTCTCTGTTTAGTTAACATAAGCTGTGCAATTTTCAAGATCTAGAAAAAATTGAAACAAAAATCAAAGAGCCATGAAACACCACTAGGCAAGAGAAAACAATTGATTGCCAGAGTAAATTGAAAAGCATAATCAGATATCTAGACATAAGCAAAGAAATTACAAGCCATATGTATTGGGGAAAAAATTAATGAGTATTTTTCAAACCTAAAAGTGAAACATCATGCAGGAAACTTTGTTAATCAGCAAACCAATGTATTGCTAGTCAGCACTTTTAATATTTTAGGAGGAATGATGAGAACTAGAACAATGGGCACATTGGGGATGTTTTGTAACAAATAAGAACAGATAGGGTGCATTCTGGAGAATATTGTGCTCCTCCCTGGTGATGCTGGTCACTGATGCATAAACCTTGAATTGTATTGCCAGGGAGTGTTGTTGTTCCTTCCTGAGTAGGCTGGTCACTTACTTGGGAATTGCAGTACTCACAATTTGGCATCTATCATTGATTATGAGCACAATAAAAGTGACAGTACCTGGTCAGGCCAGTTGAAGTCTCACCCTAGGAGAGGGTGCTCTGCACAGGTGTTTTCAATCAAGATTCTGGTATCAGCTGCTGATTTGGGACTGCCCAGCCATGAGTAAGGTGTTTGTGAGTTTGTAAGACTGCTCTCTTTTTCTGTCATTTTGTGACCTTTTCAATATTGATTTAATCTTTTGATTGATTATGTTATTCTTGTTTCTCTAATTGTCAGAATAGACTTATTAAACTAGATATGCATATATATTTATGCTGCTGCTGCATAAAATCAGGACTCTGCCTGGACATGGGCCAGGTAAGTTGGTGTGTCCCCCGATGTGATGAGCTTATGAATGTATGTGTGCATATCATGAGGGATTGGGATATGGCAGTTGGACCCCTGTTAATAAACAATCTTTTGCCTATTTTATAGTCTCCCAATTATTAACAAGTTTACTAAAATAAATAAATACATGCCTAAGTATTGTTTTCTTATACTTGAGATAATTAAGTCATTATATCAAACTATATGCATATATATATAGCAAAACATTAGGTAAGCATTTTATCCAGCAGAACATCATATTAAGAAACAGAAATATATGGTGCAACAAAATAAACAGCTAAAAATCTGATGAGACACAGGATTTATGACAACTAACAAATGATGTTCACTCAAATCTCCTTAATTAATTTAAAGAGTTGAAAGAAAATATGGCTAAAGAGATATATGATATTAATAAAACATTTAGTGAGCTTAAAGAACAATTTGAAAGCCTGCAAAGAAAAGTAACAGAACTTATGGGAATGAAAGACGAAGTGGATGAGATTAAAAACGCAATATAGGCATGTAACAGCAGATCTGAATGGGCTGGGGACAGAGTTAGTGAAATAGAAGAGAAAGCATCTGTGCAGGACTGAATTCTCTCCTAGGAAAATTAATTAAGTTTTAGGGTACCAGGGGAAGCCAGGACACCAACCAAAAGAAAGAGGGGCAAAGGAAAAGCATCTTGATAGAAAAACTCTGTAAGTAAATTAATCAACTTCAACTGCTGATGCGAATACCCCCACCCACATAGCACACAGTTTTGAATTCTCTGGCCTCTGGTCAGTGGCTGTGGACAGAGGGGCCTGCAGGGTTTCACCTCCCAAGAAAGAGGAGAGAGAAGGTCAGAGACAAAGGCTGACTCAACTTTAGGTCAGCAAATTTGGGTTGCTGTGTCCCAAAAACCCTTCTAGGCTAAGTGGGTTCATACAATTATTTGCCCGGGGAACTGGCAGGGGATGATATTGATCCAACTTTCACAAACATGCTCCCTGCTGACCAGGACTGGTTGATGAAGACACAGAGGGATGTGGAATTATCTCCTACCTCGGAAAAGAGAGGGGACTGTCAGCCAAGTTTAGAGAACAGCCTCTGAGAAATTTTTATTTTTGAGGTTCTGAATAGCCTTGAGGCAGGATCCTTTGTCACAGTTTTGTGGTCAGTGTTACAGCAAATACATTGCAGTCAGCGTTTGAATTGAGAGGGTTGCCAAAAAGCACCATCTGCAGTTGGTCTGAGGAAGTGCATGAAAGGAAATTAAAAGTAAATACCTGAGAGACTTTTTTGGGCCTTTACTGCCTCCTACCCAAGGCACTTAGGATTATCTTTTGATAATCCTAAAGAGCTATAAGAAATTGAATCAAAAATCAAAGAACAGGAGTAACACTGAGTCTCCCACACTTAAATATATATGAAAGGGAGAAATTGTGCATCACTGTGAACTCACCATCATAAACAGATGTCTAGAAATCAGCAAAACATTATAAAGCATTTTAAGAAAATGGAAAAATTGGTCAAAGGAAAGGAATATATCACTGACCCTAATGAGACACAGGTTTTAAGACAACCAATCAAACATGTTCACAAAAATCTCTTAAATCCAATCAATGAGTTGGAAGACAATCTGGCTAAAGAGGTAAAGGACATCAAGAAGACACCAGAAGGGATTGTGGGAACATGGCGAATGGATTAAGCACATAATGTTAGGCTTTCACTAAAACAATGAAGAAAGAGCCAGAGGCTGCCTTGGGGACCTGCAATCAAGGATACTGCTTCACAACTCCCAGGAGAGTGAAGGACAGAGAGATGAAAAAGCAAAAACAAATAACCATGATTTATTACAAGTCCTGATGCCAGGAAAGGCTCCGTTCCCCACCCCTAAGATATCAAACAATGGTAAAACTCTTGGAGAATTGAATCTGATAGGAGAGTACATGTCTTTCTCCCAAACAGCTCCTTTGGATATATATAGAAGGGAAAGTTGCTCTTGCTCATCTAGGAGGCTTCTGGACAGATAAAGAAGCCAGGGGAAAATTGCAGATTCCTTGTTCCAGTGGCTGGAAGTGGCACATATACCATGTCTTCAGGGCAGGTAGCAGAGATGGAGCCACTATCTCCCTGCTCCAAAGGGGCTGTGACAGCAGATTCCCTTCAAGGAAGAGGGGCTTGGGAGGATGGAGAGTGGTATTGTAATGGTGAGTTTAGCCAGATAGAACCCCTTTGAATATTGAAAGGGACCCAGGTTCGACAGGGAGATGTGAGGGGTTCACCTCAGGCAGGCTATCATGCCCAGCTGCCTGGGTAAAAAGAGGAACAACATCAGAAAAGAGGCAGATACAGGCAGCTGCTCAGGAGGACTCCTGCAGACTCTAGGGAAATCTAACTTGCCTAAGGGAAAAGAGGTGGATAGCTGTCAGAAAGGCTAGCTAACCTAAGGAGACAGATTAGCTCAGTGAAATAATTTCTGCCTAGAATATACGAGGTTCCTCGTTCAATTCCCATCTCTTTGAGAAGTGATGGGTTACCAGGCATCCAGCTGAAACTTTATTACAGGAACAGGTAGACATTTTCTTTGTATTAGTAATTCTTGGATCTCTTATTTTAAAAATGAAAATGTTCTATTTTAAATTTTCCTTAATTTGCTCACTAAAACCTATTTCAAAACCTGCAGAGGATAGGCTGCAGGGTCATTGATTGATGAACACCAGCAGCCTGAGAAGATCCTTAGGGGTCTAAGAGAGAAGGCTGCTTTTCCAAGTTTATTTTGTTTTTATTTAATTATATTGTTTTCTGATTCCTTCTCCTTTTAAAAATGACTCACTTCTGTCTTGTTTTTTGTTTGTTATGTTTCCCCTTCCTTTGACTCTCTGCTAGTTTGTTTTTTTAAAAAATATATTTTTACCATATTTTCTCTACCTATGCTATTTCTATTCTTTCCTTCATCTTTATATCTTCTGTTTACTGTTGTTCTTTCATTCTACCTGTTTTTGTTTGGTCTCCATTTTTTTGTTTGTTTGTTTTCAGTAGTCTCCTTTTTTCTCTCTTTTCTTTCTTTTTTAACTTTATTCTTTCTGTTTTCTTTTTTCTTTTCACCTCTTCTCACCCTTTCCAACTTTTTAATTTATTCTATATAATTCTTTGTTTCATTGTTCCTATGCCACTTTTCTAATCTTATCCCTCTGAACTTCTTACTCGATAATTTTTCTATTTCTTAGGTCTTATACAATTCCTCTCCTACATTATGTTATTATTACTACTATTATTCTTTTTCTCTTCCCATTTCTTTCTTTTTCTCTGGTACTAATCTTTTGTTCAAGGGAACATAGACAACAACAAGAAAACACTATAAGAGGAATGAATTGTCAAATTGAAAGCTAACAACACAAAAGCAACCAAATAAAACCATACAATAGAGAAGCTAATGAACTAAATAAACCCATCAAGATAAACAGAGGCTAGACATCAACAAAAAATTACAAGCCATAATAAAAAACAGGAAGACATGGCCCAGTCCAACAAACAACCTAAAACCCAGTAGGAGATGTAGAAGAAGGAACAACTAATCAGAGCTGTCCAAACAAAAAATATGAATCAACTTAATAAAGTGAAGAAAGAGATTATGGATATAAAGAAGACACTAGGATAACATACTGAAGAAATTGTAAATATACCTAAAAATGGATATGATGGTAATGAATTGCACAATGCAAGAAATAAAAAATACACTGTAAGCACATAGCAGCATAGAATAGGCAGAAGAAAGCATCAGTGATTGGAAGACAGTACATCTGAAATCAAACAAATAGTAGAACAAATAGATAAAAAGAGACAAAAATTCCAGCAATGACTTATTGTTTTGAATGACAACATGGAATGCACAAACATGTGCATTATAGGCATCCCAGAGGGAGAAGATAAGGAAAAGGGGAGAGACGAGAGGTAGAGGAAATAATGACTGAAAAGTTTCCAACCCTTTGGAAGGAGATGGACATACAAGTCCAAGAAGAACAGTGCACCCCAAATAGTATAAATCCTAACTGTCTTAATCAAAGACATATACTTATCAAATTCTCCAATGCTCAAGACAAAAGCGAATACTGAAAACAGCAAGAGAAAAGAAAACCATCACATACAATGAGGCTTGATAAGATTAAGTGGTGATTTCTCATCTGAAACCATGGAAGGAAGAAGGCAGTGGTATGATATAGATAAGGTTTTTTTAAAAAAAAAATTCAGTCAAGAATTATCTATCCTGCAAAGCTGGCATTCAAAAATGAGTAAGAGTTCAAAATATTCACAGATAAACAGAAATTAAGAAAGTATATCAAAAAGAATCCTGCACTTCAAGAAATATTAAAGGGAATTCTGCAGGTTGAAAGGAAAAAAACAGGAGAAAGGGTTGGAGGAGAGTGTAAGAACAACAAAGGAGATAAAAAGAGAAATAAAAGCAATATATGGCATACATAAACCTAAAGAAAATATGGCTAATTTAAGTAATTCCTTGTCAGTAATGACGTTAAATGTTAAGGGATTGAACACACCAGTCAAGAGACACAGATTGGCAGAATGTATGAGGAAATATTACCCATCTATATGCTGTCTACAAGAAACTTGCCTAAAACCCACTGATGCAAGAAAGCTGAAAGCGAATGATTGGAAAACAGTTTTGCAAGCAAATTACCAAAAAAAGGCTGGAGTAGCTATACTAATATCAGACAAAATAAACTTTAAATACAAAACTACTGTAAGAGAAAAAGAAGGATATTATATATTAATAAAGGGGTAATCTATCAAGAAAAAAGAACAATCATAAACATTTGTACACCTAACCTGGGTACCTCAAAATACATGAGGCAAACACTGGAAAAAGTAACTGCAGAAATTGATGCCTCTACAATCATAGTGGGGGACTTTAATACACCATTGTCTGCATTAGAAAGAACATCTTGACAGCGAATCAATAAAGAAAGAAAGACTTTGAATAATACATTAGTAGAACTGGACCTAATAGCCATATACAGAACATTACATTCAAATACAGTGGGGTATACATTCTTCTCAAGTGCACATCAATCATTCTCCAGGATAGAGCACATGCTAAGCATAGAACAACACTCAATGAATTCAGAAAGAATGAAATTCTGCAATGTAATTTCCCTGACCACAATGGAGTGAACCTGGAAATCAGTAAGGGCAAAGAACCAGATTAGGTACAAATATATGGAAGTTAAACAACTCATCCTTAGACAAGCTGAAGATCAAGGAGGAAATCACAAAAGGAATCAGAAACTACCTTGAAATGAATGAAAACGACAACGCAAAATATCAAAACCTATAGGATACAGCAAAAGCTGTACTAAGAGGGAAATTCATAACCATAAGTGCCTATATTTAAAAAAGAACAAGGAGCTAAAATCAAAGACCTAAATGCACTTCTGGAGGAATTAGAAAAATAAAAACAAACTAACCATGGAGGAAGTAAAAAGAAAGAAATAACAAAGATTAGAGTAGAACTAAATGAAATGGGAAATAAGAAAGTGCCAGAAAAAAATAAACAAAATAAAAAGCTGGTTCTTTGAGGAAATTAATAAAATTGATAAACTTTCAATAGACTAACAAAGAAAAAAAAAGAAAAGATGCAAATAGATAAAATAAGAAACAAGTAAAGGAATATTACCACTGACCTCACAGAAATGACTAGTATCATACAAGGATACTTTGAAAAATTATATGCCAATAAGATGGATAATTTAGAGGAAATGGACAAATTCTTAGAAATACAAAAGCAGCTTACATTGTCAAAGGAAGAAATTGACTAACTCAACAGACCACTCACAAGTAATGAGATAGAATAAGTCATCAAAAACCTCCCAACTGGGAAGCAGGTGTGGCTTTAGCAAATGGGCTCCCATCCACCGTAGAGGAGGCCCAGAGTTCAATTCCTGGGGCCTCTTGGTAAAATGCAACCTGGCCTCTGAGACAAGCTTGTCCAAGTGGAAAGCTGTCCCACATGGAGTGTTGGTCCACACAGAGATCTAGCATGATCAGCAGTCCTGGACCATGCAGGAGTACTGGCCCACAAGCAGTGCTGACCAATGCAGAGAGCTACAACTGCAAGATGATGCAACAAAAAGAGACACAGAAGAGACACAATAAGAGACACAGCAGACCAGGGAGTTGATGTGGCACAAGAGATTGAGAGCCTCTATCCCCACCAGAAGGTCCAAGATTGGTTCTCCAGCTAAAGAAAAAGACAAGCAGACACAGAAGAAAATACAGAGAGCAGAAATGAAACACAAAAACAATGAGGGAGGGAATAAATAAATAAAGAAGAAATAAATAAATGAATAAATTTTGGGAGAAAAAAACTCCTCACTATGAAGAGCCCAGGACAAAATGACTTCACAGATGAATTATACCAAACATTCCAGATAAAAATAACACGAATCCTATTTAAACACTTCTAAAAAGTAGAAGTGAGGGAACATTGCCTAACTCATTCTATGTTGCCAACATCACTCTAATACCAAAGTCAAACAATGATGCCACAAGATAGAAATATGTAGATCCAACTCTCTAATGAAACTAGATGTTAAATATTCAACAAAATAATAATCATTTTCAAAAACACATCAAATGAATTATACACCATGACCAAGTGGGTTTCATCCCTGGCATGCAAGGATGATTCAACATTAAAATATCAAACAATGTAATACACCACATAAACAGATCAAAAGAAGAAAAAGCACATGATCATCTCTATAGATACAGAGAAAGTATTAAAAAATATTGCATCCTTTCCTGATAAAAATACTACCAAAATATGGATAGAAAAGAAAATTTCTCAAACATAATAAAGCGTATATTTGAAAAACCACAGCTAACATCATATTCAATGGTGCAATTCTAAAATTTTCCCCCAAAGATTGGGAACAAAACAAGGATGCCCACTGTAATGGCTCTTATTTAACATTGTATTAGAGGTACTTGCTTGAGCACATAGGTAAGAAAAAGACATAAAATGAATTAAAATGGGAAAGGAAGAAGTAAAATTTCCCTATTTGCACAAAACATGACCCTGTATATAGAAAGCCCTGAGAAATCTAAAAAAAGCTTCTAGAGATTATAAATGAGTTCAGGAACATCACAGGTTATAAGAACAATGTGCAAAAATAAGTAACATCTCAGTACATCAATAATAATCATTCTGAGGATGAAATTAAGAAAAAACTCTCATGAACAACAGCAACTAAAAGAATCAAATACCTAGGAATAAATTTAACTAAAGATGTAAACGATTTAAATGCAGAAAACTAAACAATGCCATTAAAGGAAATCAAATAAAATTTAAATAAAAGGGAAAATATTCCACTTATTTCAGAGCTAAACATCATTTAACATCATTTAGATCATTTAATGATCTAAACATCACTAAGATGTCTATCTTACCTAAACTGATCTATAATTTTAATGCAATATCAATAAAAATCACCACAGCATTTTTTACAGAATTTGAAAAACTATGAAATTTATTTGGAAGGGTAAGTGGCTCCACATACCCAAAGACATATTGAAAAAGAAAAACAAAATCAGAGGAATCACACTACCTGACTTTAAAACATACTACAAAGCTACAGTGGTCAAAACTGCATGGCATTGGCACAAGGATAGATATACTGAACAATGGAACCAAATTGAGAGTTCTGATATAGATCCTCCCATATACAGTCATCTGATATTCAACAAGGCCAACAGGCCCATTCACCTGGGAGAGAATGGCCTCTTCAAAAAATTTGTGTTTGGAGAACTGGATATCCATATCCAAAGAATGAGAGAGGAACACCATCTCACACCTTATATAAAAATTAACATGTTGATGAAAGATCTAAATCTAAGAATGAAATACATAAAGACCTTGGAAGATAATTTAGAGAAGCATCTACAGGACCTTGTATTAGCAAATGGTTTCATGAATCTATACCCAAGGCCCAAGCAATAAAAGAAAAATTAGATAAAAAGGACTTCCTTAAAATTAAAAACATTTTTACCTCAAAGGAGTTTGACAAGAAAGTAAAAAAATAGCAAACTCAATGTGAGAAAATATTTATTAACCATACACCTGATAAGTGCCTAATATATAGAATATATAAAGAAATCGTACACCTCAAAAATAAAAAGACAATCCATTTTAAAAATGGGCTAGTGATTTTAACACACTTCTCCAAAGAAGAAATACAAAAGGTTAAAAAGCATATGAAAAGATGTTCAACATCACTTGCTATTAGGAAAATGAAAATCAAAACTACATTTAGATATATCTTATACCCATTAGACTGGCAGCTATTAAAAATCAGAGGACTAAAAATGTTGGAGAAGATGTTGAGAAATGGGAAACTTTATCCACTACTGATCAGATGGTAGAATGGTGCAGCCATTGTGGAGGATAGTTTGGAGGTTCCTCAGAAAGCTAACTATAGAACTGAGATAAGATCCAGCAATTACACTGCTGGATATATACACAGAAGAATTGAAAGCAAGGACATGAACAGATATATGGACACCAATGTTCTTAGTGACATTATTCACTATTGCCTATAGTTGGAATCAACCCAAATGCCCTTCAACAGATGAATGGATAAATAAGTTGTGGTAAATACGTACAATGGAATAGTACTCAGCTGTGAGATGGAATATAGTATTAACACATGGGATAACATGGATGAATCTTGAGGTCCACATGTTGAGTGAAGCAAACAAGGCACTGAAGGACAAATATTACAAGACCTCATGATATGAATTAAGGAAATCAAGTAGACTCACAGGGCAAGAGTCTGGAAGATAGGTTTACTGGAAATAGAAATGGAGAAGAAGGTTGTGAGCAGATGTCCATATTGGCAAAATCTATGAAAAGGTGAAAGTACATAATTATGCAATGGAGGAACATGACAATGATGCAATGATACTACTGGACTGGGCGGTGCTGGTTTTGCTGGTGGCTAGGGTGGGGATGGTGGTTTGAACTTTCCATGGAAATGGAGGGATTGACAGGTACATGATTGAAGCTACAATGTTGGGAATGCTTTTTTGGGCATATGGCAAATGAAGGTTACTCATTAAGGTGTTGAATATGGGGGTGGGGCATTTGGGAAAGGGCACACCTGGTGCAAACTTCTAAGGTGTGTGTGAATGATAATCTTGTAATAGTTTGTTATATCAGTGGGTGGATAGCCACATAATGAACAGCAATTTGGTGGACTCCCATCCTGGGCAGGACTGCTTTGTTCTCAGATAGAGATGGGTGTCTTTCAAGAACATGGGCAGTGCTTAAAAGTGAGGACAGACAACTGTGTCAAGACCTCAGTGTTGTTGCAAATAACAATGAATGTTGTCCTTCAAGGAGTACAGCTTGGTGGTTGCCGAGTGCCTCGATGTGTGGTTGAGGGAGTAATAGAATAGATGAAACGGGGTATTTTGAGGGCAATGGAAATGTTCTACATAATCTTGCTATGATGGATACAGGCCATGTTAAATTACATCAAAATTTATAAAAGTGTATCATTCAAAATGTAAACCATAATGTAAATATTTGACCATGGTTAGTAGCTATGTTTCAGTATTTTCATATCAGTTGTAAAAAACATACCATTCACATATAAAATGATATTTATAGGGGAAGGGGAAAAGGGGACCATGTTGGGTATATGAGAGTCCCCTGTATTCGGTATGTGACTTTTTTCTGTAACCTAAAA
>JAQZBX010048216.1:0-20261 GCA_029593785.1 Cabassous unicinctus | reverse complement strand
TCCTCTATGTCCTTAACATATTTATAATAGCTGTGTTAGAGTCCTTTCTCTGCTAATTCCTACACCTGGATCATCTTGATATTTGGTTATAGTGACCACATTTAATTTTTATTATTTTTCACAGATTTTCTGTTTTTTACATATTTAGAATTTGTTATTGTATGCAGGAAATTGTGGATGATATAAGGTATGTTATCTGAAATTATTTTGCCTTCCTTAAAGGAATGTTGAATTTATTTGGTCATACACTTTGTTCTTGTGGCTCACTTTATCCCCATGGAAGGTAGATTTTAGGTGTTGTTGGAGTACATGTAGAGTAGCCCTTATGCTGGGGTGGGTTTTGCTCCTAAAATGTGACCTTAATGCTGTCTCAGCTGGATGTTTGGATTATTGATAAAGTACCTCCATGCTATCTGCATCTGAAATCCATTATCTTGCGATATCCTGCACCCAAAATATCTCTGTTCTCCTTTCAACAACAGAATTACTGTCTGCTAAGTATGGGACACCTTGTTTGATCCTTTTTCTCAGGGAGCTCAGTCCCGTGATGCAGATGTTAAGGCCTAATGACAGATTCCCTACAATTTGGTCCAATTTTATAGTTGTTTCTTATTGTAAAAATACTTCAGTGCCAGTACTATTCTGTAATTAAAAACAAAATTTCATTCTGTAAATTTTGATGGGCACACTCCCAAAATGACAGCTTCATCATGACAGTTGCTTGGACAACAGTGATTATAAGGCAAGTCCTGATTTCCTAAATATTGACATGTGAAGAAAAACTGTACTTCGTAGACTCCATAAAATATATCAATTTAGATTTTTAAAGGAAAATCTAGAATTGAAAGTTTCCTTATGCTTATAAGTTATGGGAGAAAGCATAAAGAAGAGAAACAATTTTACCATTTGAGGGCGATGATCAGAGCATATTTTTCTTATATAGACTAAAGGAAACAAAGCATGGATACATTCATTTGTTCACAAATTTCTGCTCCCTGGGGAGTCAATGTCCTATATAGATAATGTGTTGCACATGAATTTGAATCTTGACTCTTAAGTTTGTTATATGTAATTTGGGTATAAGGGACAATTTCTTCATTCCTTAATATTTTTACTTGTTTGGGAATAATAACACCACATCATAAGACTTAAAATTAATCTTATTAAAATAGTACTCCATGCAATTAAATGTATCCATTTTTACTACAAATCAATGTGTTTTCACAAATGTGTACACGTATAATAAAACCTGCACCATAATTTAGATATAGAACTGTTTCATCACCACTTCCTCCTCAGCAATTTCTTTTTTATCTGTTTGCCAATAGGCTGTTTCCTGCATACCCACCTCTGCTAATCACTAATGTGAGAAACTTCCTGACTACTGATTGGGTTTTATTTTATTTTTTCTGTTTAATATTAAATATAAATGGAAACATACTGTATACTTTCGTTTGTGTCTACCTTCTTTGGCTTAGCAAAATGTTTTTGAGAATTATCCATTTGTTTGAATTTTTCTAATGCTTGGTGGGGTTCCATTTTAGGGATATACTACCATGAATTCATCCCTTCATCTAGTGTTAGGATTTGGGTTATTTTCAGTTTTAGGCTTTTATGAAAACGAACTGCTATATATATCTTGCTATGGACTTACGGTTTTATTACCTATGAGTGGAATTTGTGTCATATATAAAATGTAATTTTAATATTATAAGAAACTGTCAGTTTTCCAAAGTACTTGTTACATTTCACTTTTCCAGCAGCAATGAATGAGTTTATTTACTCCACATTCTTGGAAAAACTTGGTAAAATAATTCCTTTAAACTTATTCATTTTAATTGGTGTTTATATTCATATCATGATGATATTAAATTGCATTTCTTAATGACTTTTATGTTGACATTGATTTAGCCCTCTTAAATGTACCAATAAAAATATAACAGTTTTGATACTTGTCCATTCTTATGACTATTTTTATTCATCATCTTTGATAGCAAAAAACGCAAATATGCTCCAAAAATACAATATATATGATGAAGATTTTATAAAATATGTAAACATAGAGGAAAGCTGTGATGTATTTAAGGGTTCACAGTGGTTGCTTCAGGGTAAGGAAATATGTTTGAGTTATTTTATTTTGTGATTTTATATTTCTTTTACCCCTTTTGTGAAAAAATGCATATTATTATTATTACTATTTTATCATTATCATTATCTTCATCATCATTATTATCATCTGATTTAAATTGCCAATTTAAAAAAAAGTTGCCTTAGTATCAGTCAGCTTTAAGGATCTTCCACCAAACCAACATGATTACAACTTGAGAAAAGATGCAATTACAACAATTGGAAACCAGGACATTCTACCTTCACATATTCAGTATGTCTTGTTATATATTTTAGGCATTTTGCTGAATGCTGTTTATGTAGTGAACATCAAATGTACTTCTTGTCCTTTTGGGATTGATTGTGGAAGGTAAGACAAATCTTAAACAAATAAAGTGTAACTATATGTACAAAAAAGATTGTGATAATTGTCATAAAGGAGCAGATAAGTTTCACATGACAGACGACAATTATGGTGGTGAACAGGTTTTAATATATAGGGAGAAGAAAACTTCACTCAAGAATTGACCTTTAAAAGTGACAGATGAGGAGGCAAAAATTGGTAAGAGTTTGGAAGAGATAGCACTCAAAGCAGTGAAGAAGGTTCTGAGGTTGGAAAGAGCTTGGAACAAGACCATTATGGCCAGACCACTGAGCAAGGGGGAGGGTGACAGAATGAGGAAGTAGAGGTAAACCATAGAAATAGCTTTGGTTTCATCTATCATTTGGAGATTGGGTCACCACTGGAGCACTGTCATGTCTATCTTGCTTTCACAATTTAGACTAAGAACAATTTGAGCATATGAACCATATCTTATTTCTCTTTGTATCACTTGGATGAGTGGATAATTGGATTCTTGATAAAAAGAAATAAAAGGTTGACAGAATATTTTTTATCTTTACACTATTTACTTTGGTTTGTAAACAAATAAAAACTCATTATGGGATCAGTTTCATGCTCATAGTTTGGACATAAAATGCCAACAACTGAACCTAAAATCTTTGAATGTCTCTGTCACAGCTCATCATGTGTCCTTTTCCTAATGATTTTATTCATTGAGTTTTATAATCTAACCACTCTATTCTAGGGATGAAATTCCTATTAGCAAACATTTATTCACTACCCATTTTGTGGAAGGTGCTATATTCAGACCAGGAAGGGACCAGAGAAGCACAACTCAGACCAGGAAGGGACGAGAGAAAACATGAAAGTCCATGAATTATGTCATTAATTCCTATCATTAGTTTTACTAGTCATCTGATTGGAATAAATGATGACCCAAAATGTGAAAATACCATGAGAATAAACTCCTGATCACACAAAGCAAAAAACTCAACATGATAAAAATTGATGTAATCATGTTGCCCAAATCCCAGGGGTCTAGTGAGTATGAGTCTACACCAATTACTATTTTTCCCTGGAGTTGTCTCTTGTAGTAATATTGTAAATATTTCTTCATGTTGTGCTGAAAAATACTTTAGGGATAAAGTCGGTATAAATCATTCTCAGCAATTCATCTCTTGAACTACTAATTTCTCTGAGAGAATCTATACAGTGCTCAGGGAGGAATCAAAATTCTGAACTATACTTGCATTTTCTCTTCATGTTTCAGTTTTAGATCTTCATTGGAAGGAGTCAGGAGAAAATAAAAACAGATTTAAATGTTATTTTAAATGCTTAACCGGTTAAATGAGATGGTGTACATTTCTGCTTTAGCTTGATCACTAGAAAAATATTATCTTTTATTGGAATTATGTATTTTTAGTGACCAATTTACTTTACAAATAACATTCTCACCAATCATTTGACTACGGAAAGCACATTAAGTATACATTGGAGAAAGAACTTGAATTCATCAACTTAACAATATATCTAGAATTTTTGTTCAAGGTAGCCATTGCAAAAACTTTATCAAATACCTCAAAATAGAAATAGACAAAATCAAGGAGGAATCATAATCATTCTAGTAAAATAGAACTCTTATAAAAATTTATACATTTCTCTTTGTTAGAAGATTTTTGTTAGGAGAAAAATTTGGAGGGACAAATTTAAAATTAAGAGGTACAATCACTAGTAATAAGTGTATGTGGGATGGATTGGTAATGGGTATAAATGTCAAGTCAGAATGTTAGAAATGACAGTCACTTTAAATATCCTTTAGTCAATGTCTAGTATTAAATAGATGAGGACTTAAGTACACATAAAGGAAATTACTTAATGCTCGTAGAAAGTTTATTTTCTAAATAAAGATTCAAAAGAACTTTTACTGAAATGTCATTGGCTTATATAAATCCATGATATGGGTAATAAGACCTAGAATGTAGATTCATGAGAAGTCATTAGGTAAAGTGCCCTGCTTTGATGTTTGTGAAACATTGGAATGGGGGACCCAGACAAGGAGAAGGTGCTTCATCTCATCTTGGCAGAGTAGACAAGGAAGGTTCTCATTCCTATGAAATGTGTATTCATGTGCATTGCATGGCTACTCCTACAACATCACTTATGTGCCTTTTTATTAATTTTTGTGCTTAAAATATTAATACTTTCCCAACTATTCTAGCAGACCTACATATGTTTTAATGCCCAATTGAGGTAGTTTCTGGAATGAGTTATTGAAATTAAAATTCAGTAAGCTTTAATTCTGTTTTCTATAGTCTCTTCCTTGACTTTAATGTCCCCTAGACTCCCACTCTATCTTATACTACTGCAAAATGGTGTCCCTAGGAACACGGATTAGTAACTGTGACAGCATTCAATGCTATCCTGCTACCCAGGACATCTGCATTTTAACTGGAGCTTGAAGAAGACAAACTAATTCTGAAATGAAAATCTCAATAAGTAGTACGTTGGAAACTGGTAGAGTTGGGCATTGCAATTCTATTGATTGCATAGGAAATTTTTAGAACTCTGAATTTTAACAAGTATTTTTTTTTTTTTACTACTTTACCATAAATGGCCTCTCTGGTTTTCTGCTTTATAATCACTATTATTCTACAAGTAACGATTTTTTGGCATCATTACAAAATCAGCAATAAATACATAACTATAGATATCCATATGAATCAAATTTACCAGCACAAATAAATATGTGTTTTCTCTGTTATTTTTTGTTACCTGTTTTCATTCCAGTCCCAAGAAAATACCTTTGATATTATTAAACCAATAAAATCTAGTGGAGATTTATTTCAGTTATGTATCTTGCAATAAGGATCATATATTTTTGAAATTTCACTGCTTCTTCCATAGATTCCTAATTACCTATAACTTTCAGATTGGACACCAATGTCCTAGAACACTTAAAAGGCTATCTGGTACCTCACCACCTAACCAGTGTTTAGTTATTTATCTGAGTGATATTTGTTATACAGAGATCAAAATATTTCATAGCTATTACACAACTGGTTCTACAATCTCTCTACTACTTCATTATGAATTACTTGTCATTCTATATTGAGATAAGAATTAGAAAGTGGTAAGAGCCTGGTGGGATATATTTTTCTACTGCATGCATAAATATGAAATAAGCAAGCTAGCTTTCTAAAATGAAAACAGAGTACACTCAGTACAGTAAACTGGAAAGGAAATGGGAAGCTGTCAAAGGGGACTTTCAAAGTTATTAAATATGAGCTTATGACATACTAGCAGTGCAAACTCTTAAAAGTATTTGTGTATAGAAATAGAATCCTCAGCTGGATTTCTATTATACATGTCATGATCATTCAGAGTTTTAATTTCAACAGAAAAAAAGCCTTAGCTCTAATGCAGCAAATTTGAGTTTATCATAGGGATTTACCAAAAATATTTTACAATTGCTAACAATATTTACCTTATGCACAGCTAGTAATCTCATTTAAATTAGTAAGCATACACACACACATATATATACCTTTCTGTTACATGGAGACAGTCTAGAAAGGAAACTGTACTTCTAAAATGTATTTATATACATGACATAGAGGTAGTAAAGGTATTAGATAATAAGGTATTTAAGAAACTTTAGGTTTTGAAGACCTTTTCTTATTGTCATTTTGAGAATGGTGTTTCCCAGAGACCTTTAGCCCCTAACATGTGAATTGGGCAAGAAACTCAGTTAGAAGGGTCTTGGGAAGGTTTTCATGGATGACGAGAGAGGGTTTACAATAGAGGAGGGGGAGAAAATAGGGAGGTGTGATCAAAGAACAACTTAACTTGTACTAATTTTATGAGATAAAAGATAAAATATGTGGAAATTATATGAGATAATTTTTAACATTTGGAGCTTGCCTTATGTGCTACATTTAAATATATGTAAATTTGCCATATGCCTTATCCTAAATAAATGCCTCATAGACAGCCATTAATATTTGTGAAATATGATACATTAATTAATCAGGTGCTAGTATTTAGGGTCCATTTATACAGATTGCATGTTTGAGAGCAGAAAAGACTTATGCCAATCTGTAATTGATCTACAAAGCCCTTATGTCACATTCTAGTCTATTTCCCCCAATTCTCTTTAATTTTTTCTGGCCGTTTCTATTCTCACCCCTTTTTTGGAGTGGCTCTTGCATGGTCAATATTTGCCCCAAACATTTTTATTTTTAGATCATGAATCAGTGATAAATTCAAATGTGGTTTTCAACTCTTGAAGTAGTGCAGAATATATATGACCTCTTTCTATTTTGTTGAGTTGTTCAGGTGCAAAGATTCTAGCATTATCTTGTCACTGTGGAATTAAGGATTTTTAGACTAAAGAGAACAATTGAGATGCCCATAGACTCTTAATGAGCCAGCTGGGTAAATGCTGTATATTCCTGCCCACACCTTTTTAATATATGGACATATAAAAAGCTGTGGGAATTCCTGCAATAGTGAAATCCATTTTGTCTCTTTTTCAAAACACAGATTTTTCAACATTTATTTTGGCATGGACCCATATTGTTTCCCAATGTCTAGTAATTTTGTTGAACAGTTTTGAAAATACTAATCTAAAAACACATCTGGCAACATACATGTTTATTTGTGTCCCATTTTCTTGTTCTTAATTGTAATGGCTCTGCAGCTGTTGCAGGGCTCGTCTAAAGGAGAAATGAAACAGAAGCAGTGTGATTACTTTGTTAAAATGAAGTGTCCACATGCATGTCAGGAGGTAGTATTATTAAAATATATTTATTGTCTTCCTAACCTATGGAGCGTGGGTTGCTACATTTTTGTAAAGAAAGCATTAGGAAATAGGCAGAATAAATTCCATTTTCCCTTTTTTCATTTTAAATACATTAGCTGAGTGCCCATAAATCATTTAAATAGAAGATTTACATCTATTAAGGTGAATATTTTTCAAAGTGATCCTTCATCCCTGGGAGTGAGAAAAGAGCACTTTTAATATACAAATACTGATCCTCTAATGATGCATTTCCTGCACAAATCAAGGTTGCAGATGTAAGCCCTACAGAATATTTCTGTTTCAAATAACAGGTATGTGAGTTCTAATACATTAGCAGACTTTGGTACACACACACTCCAAAATACTAGTAGAGACAGAGACAAATATGTGTATCTCAGCTTTCAGGAGTGTCTACTTTTCCTGTCCTGCCATAAAAAGACTTGCTTACTTTGTCTGCTTATTACTTTTTAAAGCACTTATTTGCCACAATAGAAAATTCATCCCTACATACTTGTGGAATATCTTTGAATTTTCCTATAAACCGACTATCTCTGCATATGTTGATCATACTACCAGGAATATCTCCTTACTTTTGTCCTCTGAGAAAATCTCTAGTTATCTTTCAGATCCCAGTTAAAGGTTTCTTTTATTTGATTGTACTATGATTCCTGACCACAATTATTCAAATTGTTCTAATCATTATTAGTGTATGAATTGCGTTTTACTTAACTTTCTCTTCATAAGTCTTCCTCATCACAAACATATAAACCAGCATTCCCAAGGCAAGTGTGGATTTAAGCTATATTTATTTTCCCAAAAAAATAATTTACAGACGTATGGTGTTCAATGTTGTTTGTGTACACACCTTATCTCTTTTCTATGGACTAAATCATGTAGCATCCTGGTAGCTTCAAAGAGACAAAATAGCTAAATTGTGAGAGTTCCTATTTCAATTCCTCACAGCTTAGAAACTGGAAAAGTATATTTGGTGACATTGGGATTGCACTGAATTTTTATCTGCAGCTTAGTGGATAAAGCCTGTAAACTTTTTATTATGCTTTGGCTAAATGTTGTGCTAAAACTGAATTAACTGCTAAAATTTTATATTTGACATACTGCTGATTAAAATGATGAATTATAATAATTGGAAACTTTTAAACTCTGGGATTAAGATGCCCACTTTACCACTTAGCAATAATTCCTTTGGCCTGAGTGGCTGCTGATTATTTAGATTGGAGCCACTCTCCAGTTCACATCAGTTCCATCTTATGCCCAATTCACTCCCCTCATTTCTCAATGGCCTCTGTAGGCATGTAAGTTTGTGATCCCTTATCTGAGATACAAATTATTGTTTATAAACTAATACATGACATGACCAGGGATCCATGCATGGTCCTGCATAACCTTTTCATTTTATCTTTTCATTAATCACTAATATCTGAACTGATACTATTATATGAAAGTATGATCCTTGCATTATAATTAGTATTTTCAAAAATTATATTAGGAATATTCTTACTTTTGATGATTAGTTCTTTTTTTAATAACTTCTGGACATTCATCATTCTGTAATGAAGAATACTGAACAAATCATGTATGTTACTAGAAAGCTTAGAGTCAAATTTTTGTTTACCTGTAAGATGGATTTACCAAATTCTGTTAAACACTGTAAATTCCTTAAATTCTTTCTGGGATAAATGAAGGACATAGATGGATAATCAAACAAATACTATGATCAAAATTTTGAGAACACTCTTTTCCCTATCTGTGTCCCTCTTGCTTTATTCTTTCCTACTCTGCTAACTACAAAGTATTCCATCAGTAATTCAAACAAGGCTTTGTTGTTTCCAAATTTGGGGAACTTATGTTTGATCTTTTTGTGGAAGAATTATCCATCCTTTATGGATATAACAGTAAAACAGTTCTATAGAATTTCCTTCAAATCCATGTGATTCTGGGCTCTCTAATGTACAAATAGGCAATGAGATTCTCAAAAGTGGAATTTCTACTGTGCATTCCTCTAAACACTGCACACACTCCTAGTGACCACAAAAGTGTTTAACAAATATATGTCACCATTTTATATGTCAAGACCAGTTCCAGGTTCAATGAAGAAAAGGTAATTTTATCATGAACTATAAATTATAGATAATATCTCAACCCATTTTTAGTTGAATTTCAGGTAATAATTACTATATTCTAAACAAGCTGGAGTCACAGGAGCCATTCTTTCTAGGAGTCATCTGCATGTCATAGTCTCAACTATTTAGGGCCAAGACCTTCTGGTCACTACCATCTCCTACATTCTAAGTCTATCTCTAGTAATAGTTGTGTGTGATGAAGAATGAGAGAAGAATTAACAGGGAGAGGCAAGAACGACAGAGATAAGAAGCATATGATTGATTTCTCATTCACCTTCTTAATTTATTTTACCTCATCTAAGTGAACAGTGGTGTTTCCAGGAAAATAGCCAGAGGAAATTCCACCTTGGTGATTGAATTTATTCTCTTGGGATTAACGGACCGTTCAGATCTTCAGCCCATCCCCTTTGTGCTGTTCCTGGTGATCTACTTGATCACTGTGGGGGGTAACCTTGGGATGCTGGTTTTGATCAAATAGATTCATGCCTTCACACTCCCATGTACTTCTTTTTTGCCAGTTTGTCCTGCCTGGACTTGTGCTATTCCACTAATGTGACTCCCAAAATGTTGGTGAACTTCTTATCAGAGAGGAAAACCATTTCTTAGGCTACTTGCTTAGTCCAGTGTTATTTATTCATTGCCATGGTTATTACAGAATATTACATGTTAGCTGTGATGGCCTATGATAGATACATGGCCATCTGTAACCCTTTGCTTTACAGCAGCAAGATGTCCAAAGAGGTGTGCATTCAACTGATTGCTGGTCCATATGTCTACGGGTTTCTTAGTGGTCTGATGTAAATCATGTGGACATACCGCCTGACCTTCTGTGGCTCCAACATCATTAACCACTTCTGTTGTGCTGACCCACCCCTCATCTGACTCTCCTGCTCTGACACTTTCTTTAAGAAAACATCCATGTTTGTGGTAGCAAGATTTAACCTATCCAACTCCCTCCTCCTCATTCTCATCTCCTACATCTTCATTCTCATTGCCATCTTGAGGATATGTTCTACTGAAGGCAGGTGCAAAGTTTTTTCTACTTGTGGGTCTCACCTGGTGGCAGTGACTGTTTTATATGGGACCCTGTTCTGCATGTATGTTAGACCTCCCACGGAAAAGGCAGTGGAGCAATCCAAAATCATTGCCGTTTTCTATACCTTCATAAGCCCTATGCTGAACCTTATCATTTATAGTCTGAGGAACAAGGATGTGAAACAAGCTTTTCAGAAACTGATCATGAGAAATGTGCTTTCAAAATAAAATCAGAGGACATCTTACTTTATAAATCAAACAAAATATCTATATTTGAGAACTGGATCTAACTTTAACAACATTTATAATAAAGTCAAATATAAACCCATAATGAGAAGCTATAATCTAATGACAAATCCTAAAGAACATAGGAACAGATGCTTTATAGTTTTACATGTGATATATGAGTACATGTGTGGAGATGGCAGGGTGTGTGTATATGTAGGTTTGAAGAGTAATTTTCCTACTTTTATATTACAAAATTTATAATTCTTATAGCAAAATATTCTGTCTCTATAGAAGGATAAAAGCAAAAAATCAAAAGATTTCCCTTTTCTTTCTACCGCCCTGATTTCCTATTCTCCTTTACCTATATTTACCACTTTCAACACTTTCTTAAGTTTACATAAATCTACAAACATATATGGGTATTTGTTGGCATGTGCACAAGCATATTAACACACATTTTGACTACCATAAGCTAACATTTAGTGGTTTAAAATTCCTGTAGCATTTGCTCTTCAGGGCTTCTCTCTCTCAGTTGAGAAGAAAGTGAGCACAACTGCTGATGAGACTTGCTGTCACCTCTAGGAAATAGTTCTTATGATCAGACTCTTTTGTTCATAACTGCCACCTACATACTTCTCCCGACTTGAGAGAGTCATTCTCAGTAGCACACCTACCTTCTTCAGCCACAACAAGAAACCAGAATCAAATCCTTCAAAGAATTCCTTTTTAGATCTTAACATCTGAAATAGGCAAAGGATGGTTATTGTAAATATGCATGGATGACCTCAAAAGAAATTGGAACTTCTGTAGAATTTTTCAATGGCATTTCATACTCCTGGGGCCTGGCCTCCTTCATGCTGTCTGTCGTCTCTGCCTTGTTAGTCTATTTTTCAGGATGGGCCAGTTACTTGATAGTTCTACCACAGTTCAAATTGTACCCACACTTGTCCTCTGCAACAATTAATGATTATTTATCTAATTTTAGAATGAAAGAAGGGGAGTCATTTTTGGTGGCTTTTAAGGCTAAAGGAAGCAAATGGCAAGTTAATAGTTTAAGATGTAACATTTCTGTTGAACTTGAACTTGCATAGTATAAGCAAAATGAAGGAATGCTTATTGTTCATCCACTATAAGCCAAGCACCACTCCCAGTACAGAGGAATCTTCAAGACGCTCTGGGATTGTACAGTTTCATAGGGGAAAGGAAAATATAAGGAGAGAAATCAATACAATTTCTTAAGTAATATACTACAAGAATATGAATGCTGATGTAACTTAGAAAAGAAGAAATGGATTGAAACTATCCCTAAACCCTAGTAAGGAACTTCATTCTTTTCACAACAACCACTCCCACTCCACCCATAGTTCTTAGAAGAAAGTTTTGTTAGACTAAGCAGGGTTTGAACAAAATAAGGATTGGAACTGATTTATGATCATATAGTAGATATTGCTTTCAATTAAAAGCAAAAGCTGCAGTAATTTGTCACTTCCCTTAATCGAAATATTTTCTTCAGTTTATTTCAAAGCAGCTTTTCTATGTTAGAGCTGATTTCTGCTCTGTATCTCCTATAGGGTAATATTTTAGGTTCATATATTCTATATTATTCCATACAATTATTTTTCCACCTCTCTATGACTAGACTTTGTTATTCAGATATTTTCCTTTTGAAATTCAGATTGTTTATAGTTCTGCCAAAACACACATACAAATAACCATTTTTGTAAGTTCTTACATTCAACTAATAGTTTACTGGATTTCTACTTAAATATATACCCATATTTAATTATGAAAAATTAGCCTGATATTATTCTGAATTTTTTGAGCTCAGGGTCCATGCTTCTATCTTTAAAGCTTAGCCAGTCCTTGGTAGAAAATAAAAGTTCAATAATGGAGAAAGTACAAAATAATAAATGAATGCCAATTTTGAAATCCAACAAGGTGTCTCCATTTTAATTTAGAAAAATGACTTCAAATGGACCAAAAATGCCCTTGAGGAAATACATTAGTTAGTTATAAGCCAATAGATTTTTTTTCAGAAATATGTGACCCAAAATTATACTGACATTTATGACTGACCATAACAATATGCAACCAATTGTTGTACCCACATACACACAAGTTCAAGACAAGAGGAAATCCAAAAGTGCTTTCATGAATTGACTGGTTCATTGGAATTACACAAGCAGCCTGTTAAGATAGTGTGTTTCATAGTTCATATTGCACTGTACTATACACAGAATAAATGTGCTCAAGAATTTTTTTTGAATTTTAATTATTTCAGTAGACCCTGGCTTTTATGAAAAAGTTAAAGAATAACTCCCTTGTTATTGACAAATTTCTCATGAGAGAGTTAAGGAAGAGGCCCCTAAATCCACCCTCATCATTTTATATTTAACTCTGCTGGATTTTATATGTATTGAGCAAATTGAATAATGTTATCAGGGAACAATCCAGGAGAAAATAGAAGAAAGTGGCTTGTATTTCCCTAAGGCACAATAATTATGATAGGATATTTTGTAATACTTCCCACTACCTATCTGAAAGATCAGCACCTAAATGGTTACTTCTGTAAGGAAAAATTATAAACAAATATTTTAAGGAATGGCAATGCTATGGAACTAACACATTTATTCATAAATCAAATACTTTCTTGGAAGCACTGGATGTCTGAGGATTTAGATATACACATACATGAAAACACAAAGGAAAGAGAAAGAAACAATAATGCTTGCCAAAGTTCAAGCATTGTTTTAATACATGTTGTTTCATTTAATTTTTCCCAACAGCACTATGAGTTCAGTCTTATAATCTCAATTTAAAGGTAAGGAAATGAAGATACCCAGATTAATTATTAATCTAAAATCACATGCCAGAAAGCCATTCAAATTTTTCCCTCTTCAAAGTTTGTTTTTATCTTGACATATTATACTTGGTCTACCATACTTTACTGAACTGAAAAGTCATGCAATACATACAATCATTTTCTATCTTCCCAAAATGTTGTTGATAAGGTATTTGACACTTGCAGGCATACTGAATGATATAATGCACTATGAGAAAGCATCCTATTTTACAATGTGTAAACAGATCTAACTTATTGAATAAAGTGAGCTTTGAAGTCAGATCCTGACTCTAATTTATCAGCTGAAATAACTGCAAAAGGTATGAACTCTAGAATCAGACTTACAGGTAAAATTACTCCACCTTTCTCTGCCTCAGATTCTTCCTCTATAAAATGAAGATACAGTGTTTTTTCAAAGGGTTGCTCTGTAGAATAAATGGATTAAAACATATAAAGCACTTAGCACCATGGCTGAAGTATAGCATTCATTTAATATATATTAACTGCTGTTTATCATTAGCTAGACAGTTATTTTATATGTCTGAGACAAAATTTTCTCAATTATAGTTCTACATTTATCTTTTGATAAACTTCTCAGTCTTTGGAGAATATTTGCTTATATGTTTTGGTTTTTTATTAATGCATGTGTTTCCATGACAGCTCAGAAACACTGTTTTGAAAACAATTGTTTCTCTATTGGTTCATAGTAAGTGTTTCATAAAAAATAGATTTTAAAAATTGGAGAATATAATGCTTTCCTTGTAAACTGACAGGAATTAGAAGACATTTATATAAAATCCTTGAATGGAACTTTAAATATGTATTATTTCTTCATGTATAATTAGTCTATTTTTATTTCCTTAAACAGAAGAAGAATTCATCTGGAAATGCTCAAAATAAATCAGACCAGAGAGAAGGAATTTAGCTTCCTGTGGTTGACAGTATTCCAGAGTTGCAGCTTGCCTTCTTTGTCTTGTTTCTAGTTATCTGTGTTTTCTCTATTGTGAAAATCTTGGACTTAATCCCCTGGATCACACCCTCATTTTATATTTTCACCAATCTGACAATCATACAAATTCTGCTGAAATTATTATTTGTGAAGACTATTCCCTTAGCCCATTTGTTTAACATGGTCACATTCTTTTTATTTTTTCTCTGCTGCAGTCTGTGACAATCCTGTCCATGTGTTCATCTGCTTTCCACTTAGTCACAATATTGGGTCCAAATGGTTCCACATTTATGTGGTTGCTTTTATATACATATGTGGTTTCATACAGGCTAATTTTGCACCACCGTTGTTTTCTCAAGAGCTGACACCATGGAAGATCATACTGTCTTGCCACTTTGCAGCTGCTCAAACCAAATAAAACCATATTTACCATATACCACATTAGACCACTAAAATCTGATCAGTAGTATATGTGTGTTCCAAGTTTACATTTTTACAAACAAAATAGGAAACTACTTTTGTTAGCCAAAAAAAAATCTCTGTTTTTGAGTGTTATAAGGAAAATGCACACTCTTTGAAAGAATCATTAGCAAAATTAAAATAGTCCCTATCCTGAATATTTGTATCCCTCCTTTTGAACTTCCAAATAAATACAAAGTGAAAGAATATAATATTTGAAAATACGAGGAAATCCAAAGTAGAATTGTTATGTACATATATTTTAACCCATATTCACAAACAATTACATATACATAATTTGAAAGGTTCATATTTGGGCATGTTTTCATGGCAGAATTTTGTAAACTGTCATGTTTGCTGTTGTTTGCATTTCTTGAGGAAAGGTGATTCCTTATTTGAACAGAACAGTGAAGTCTTTTACAGTAAATTTTCTAAAAACATCCAGTCAGGAGTCAAAAATTATAGGTAGTTGATTTAACACAACTTCAGCTACAAAGCATATTTCATTGAAACCTTGATTCATTTGTTTGTAAATCCATCAGTCTCACAACTAACAAGTAGCTGTCAAATGGTGATTTCATTGTTGAATTAATTCGCCCAAGATTTAAAGAGCACATTAAAAATGATGTGATGAATGACCTTAGAAAGTATGTACATGAGAGTATCCATTGATTTGGGAAATGCAGGTGATCATTACTCATCCCAATGGCCTTGGGCGAAGGGGCTATTAGAATAGAGTGGATTCTTCCTAGTCACTTGCCCTACTCAATGAATTTAATGTCAGTCTTCTTCAACCTGGGCAAGACCATACCAAGTACATATTAGCTCTTGCTTCACACTTCAGCCTGTAGAACTATGTTCATACGTGTTTGTGTTCACATGTTAATTAAATTCAGCTCACCACATAGTTATCGATGTCTACCAAAGTCATTACCTAACTCCAATGTAAAAAGTCCCTGGACTGCCTTCAGAGAACTTTTTTTTTTAACTGCTTTTTTTTTTCTTTTTTTTTACTTCAGAGAACTTTTAATTAGCAGAAATAACTATTTCAACTTGACTTTTTAAAAACGAAATGCCATGAGGAAAAGAAGCCAATCTCATCAACTTAAGCAAAACTTTCTCTCAATTATTATTTTTGCAGGTTTATTATTGATTTTCCTGTTTCCTTATTGGTAGGAAGTCTGTGTTTGGAACTACTTATACATCAATATTCATACTTACAATCCAATATCTCATTTGGTAGGAATAAAATGAGGTTAGAGATGGTTAAATGACTGCACAGAAAACAGTATGGTTGCTTACATAAGTACCAATGCCCACGATTTTAGAACTTTTATTTCTTCTAAACAAAGGGGAAGAAGAAAGTAAAACCTCTTGGGATGGTTTTATGTGCCTCACAATTACCATATAAATAATCTGAAAGGTTTGTGTTTGTGCATGTTTTCATGGCAGAATTTTGGAAACTGTCAAATTTGCTGTTGTTGTTGTTTGCATTTCTTGAGGGAAGCACCATATATCTTTCTCCTCTATCTGAATTTGATCTATTGATTACTTTCCTTTATGACGTGCCAACATCTATATCTGGGAGTCATAATACAGTTCATCATCTGGGATCTTCTTCATTGGAGCCACTGGGAAGACCTGGTGGGACAGGTCTTTGTTCTCCTTATCACTGTCTGGACTTTTCCAAGATTCTTCAAAGGAAAAACTTTGAGCTTCACAGGAAGGTGAAGCATTCCCTTGAATGTATTTACACTCTTCACGTGGCTCCCACTGAAGTAGGATTTGTATCCTTCTTCCAAAAGGTTCGCTTGAATTCTTTCCATCTGAATAAATAAATGCACCCAATTATTTTGGAAGTTCTTTATTCATCTATTCTCCATGGATCCCCCTATTTCTCCCAGCAATGTCCAAAATCAGATTCATTTGCTCTGTAGCATCTTCCTTCCCAATTTTACCTCAATCACAGTAAAGCTAATTGCAACACACATTTCTGGGAGTTGAAGATGGTGGACATTTGAGGAAAGGGAATTCTTGTTCATATTTTGGTGAATAATTTTTGGGAAATTGCATGATAACAATTACTTTTAGGCATTTCCTCACCAGTTTAAGCTACAATTATTGTGGTGCCTTAAACCAGAAAACTTACTATATAAAGTACAAGCAGTCCTTCTCAAATTTAGGAGGGCTACATAGCTGAAACACAAAAATAAAATATTTTATTCTTCCTGGAATAATAGATCATGATATTGCCATTCAATGATTACTCTTGGCTTGATTAAAGTTTGATCTTTTTAGAAAAATGGAGTCATTGCATGAAACCATGTTGTATAGTCATATGTTACTTAATAGGAACTGAAATATCACAGTCAATACCAGATACATTTTAAAAGGAATTTTCTTGAGATATATTCACATACCATACAATCTATCTAAAGTGTAAATTCAGTGACTTTTGGTGTAATATAATCACAGAGTTGTGCATTCATCACCACATTTCCATCACTCCAAAAAGGAAAACCCCCTCCCCCTTAGCAGTTACTTCTCAATCCATCTATTCTTCTTCTGTCATACAAAACTGCTAATCTAATTCTATCTCTATAAATTTATTTGTATTTACATTGTACATTAAATGGAGTCAAACAATATGCAGAAATTTGTGTCTGGTTTCTTTCACTTACCATAAGTATTTTATAATTGATGGAAAAATATTAATATATTACTATTCACTACCGTTCATGTATTGCTTTAGGTGTAATTTTACCCAAATTTGCATCCTATTATTAACATCTTGTAATATTAATGTTCATTTGTTCTTATTCATGGAAGTACATTCTTATTTTTGTACTATAGATCATACTCATCATCCACAACAGGGTTCACTATGCTATGCAGCCTCAAGTTTCATTCTCCAGTTTTCCTTCTAATGGCATACACGAACCTAAACTTTCCCTTTCAACCACAAACACATAGACATTTTAGCATGGTTAATTACATTCACTATAATGTGATATCATCACCCCATCCATTTCCAAACATTTACAATCAACCTAATTAAAATTCTGTACAAATTAAGTCTTAGCTACCCATTCCCTACCCTCATTCCATCTTCTGGTAACCTATATTCTAGCTATTAACTCCATGAGTTTTCTCATTATATTTAGTTCATATAAGTGAGATGATACAATATTTGTCCATTTGTGTCTAGTTCATTTCACTCAACATAATGTCCTCAAGGTTCATCCATTTTGTCACATGCATCAAGGCTTAATTTCTTCTTACAGCTAAATAATATTCCATTGTGTGTATATACCACATTTTGTTTGTCCATTCATTGGTTGGTGGACACTTGGGCTGTTTCCATCTTTTGACAACTGTGAATAATGCTGCTGTGAATATTGGTGTGCAAATGTCTGTTTGTGCCCCTACTTTCAGTTCTCCCTTATATATACCTAGTAGTGGAATTGCCAAATCGTATGGCAGATCTATATTTAGCTCCTTGAAGAACCATCAAACAGTAATCCACAATGACTATACCATTCTACAATCCTACTAGCAGTGAATAAATGTTCCTATTTCTCCACATCCTCTCCAAAACTTGTAGTTTTCTGTTTTGTTTTTTTTTTCAATAGTGGCCATTCTAGTAAGTGTGAAATTATATCTCATTGTGGTTTTGATTTTCATTTCCCTAATAGCTGGTGGTGTTGAACATCTTTCCATGTGCTATTTTGCCATTTGTGTTTCCTCTATGGAAAAATGTCTATTCAAGTCTTTTCCCATTTTTAAATATGATTATTTGTCTTTTTATCATTGAGTTGCATGTTCTCTTTACATATCTTGGATATTAAATCCTTATCAGGTATGTGGTTTCCAAATATTTTCTCCCATTGAGTAAGCTGCCTTTTCACTTTCTTCACAAAGTCCTTTGAAGCACAAAAGTACTCAAGTCTGAGGAGATTCCGTTAATCCATTTTTTCTCTTAATTGTTCGTAATTTGGGTATAAGGTTAAGAAACCACCTCCTACCATCATATCTTGAAGATGCTTTCCCCAATTTTCTTTTAGGAATTTTGTGGTCCTGGCTTTTATATTTAGGTCTTTGCTCTATTTTGAGTTCATTTTTGTATAAGGTATGAGATAGGGGTCTTCTTTCATTCTTTTGAATACGTGTATCCAGTTCTCTTAGCACCATTTGTTGAAGAGACTGTACTGAAACACATGATATTGCCATAAAAATAGACATATTAATCAATGGAATCAAACTGAGACCCTCAACTCTATGGGCAACTGATTTTTGACAAGGCTACCAAGTCCACTCAGCTGGGACAGAACATCTTTTCAGCAGATTAATTTTTAAATGAGTAATTTAGTTAGCTACTAAACTTAATTTAGTTAAGTTTAAAAGTAAAACTTCTTAACACATCCAATGAGGCCCTGTGTGACTTGATTTCTAGGTATTTCTCCAACCTACTCTCACAGCGTATTGCCATTACTATCTGTGCTCCAGGCTCCCTTGTTTCTTTCAGTTCCTTAACCTTCACCAGTGTTACTCTTTTTCTGGATCTTGTACATGCTATACCCTGCCCAGAATATTTTTCTTACCGTGCTTTATCTTACAGATCTCAGAGAAAAATGTTGATGGCATTAAATCTCCCTACTATATGATCTCATAATCCCATGTATAACTAGCTTATGGAACTCATCACAGTTGCAATATTATGTTCATGAGGTTGATTAGTTAATTAATGTCTGTCACATCCCCAATTGGTAAACTTCATGAGAGCAGTACCCACATCTGCTTTTTCACACTTCTTATTACGAGAGACATGCACAGTGATTCATCTACAACAGTCCATTTTTATAGATAGGTGAATGAATAGATAAATTATTTTTATGCTATATTAATGTTGTGAGTTTGAATTTTATTTGTTTACTTTTAAATGTGTTTTTCTTTTATAATTATGTTTAAATTAAATGATTATATTTTGAATTATGTTTATACTACTGATAATTAAATTATAGCTTGGGTTAATGGTCTGTCATGATTCATTTTCATTGAAAAGAAACTAACCTTTTCATTTGGAAAAAAAATGGCAGACAAGGTACACTAAAAATATTTAGCCATAGAAGATATTAATATATGGGATATAATACACATTTTAACAATTTTTTAAACATATTTATTAGCTTTCAGGAAAATGAGTAAAATTCACAAAGGCCAAAATGAATTGAGAATAGAATCAGGGGTGGTGAGTGAGTGTTGAGGGCAGTAGTTCCCCTTTGATTAGCCTAGAACCTCAGAGATAATCATCTGTATGGAAGATGGGAAACCAGTGACAAGGAATCCACAAGGCCAGA
>JAQZBX010048215.1:0-20244 GCA_029593785.1 Cabassous unicinctus | reverse complement strand
TTGTAAATTTTTTTAATGCTTTGGATTTGGTGCTGCATGTTAGCTTTTCCACAGCTTACTATGTGCCAGTCTTGCTGGCAGCCTCGCAGCTGTGAGAAACTTGGTAAGTCTGGCCAGGGTAGTCGTGATTTCTGTGGATCTGCATCTCCTTTCTAAGTCTGCCCTGTTGGGAGGAAGGATGAGTTTGGATTTTTAGCTTGTTCTCTTGCTTTGATTGGTAGGACCTGGAAGGGGTGAGAAATTTCAGTCTTTTGCCAAAGAGTATATGCCTTACTCCTTGCTGTGGTTGGAGTTAATTATAGGTCTCTGAAATCTTTGCTGTATAATTTGGGGCTTTTTCAGTAACCTCTGGGCATGTTTCTTTTTGCTTTTCTCAACATCTACCTTTCCCACAGCAACTGATTAGAAAATACTTCCTACAATTGTTTCATAAGGCTTAACAGTTCCCATATTTTAACATTAAGCAAAACTGAGAGTTCCTTTCAGAGTCTTCTAAGTGGGCCAGTCTGGATATATGGAGTCTTAGGTGTAGTATGAGTTAGCTTAGAGAACTCTTTTCAAGTGAAGGAAGAAATGTACCCTGCCATCTAACCAGGTTTCTGTTCTGGGGTACTGGGCTGGGCCTTATAACACACACACACACACACGCACACACATTTTTTTTACCAGGAAGTCCCGGGGCTCGAACCCAGGTCCCTCCATATGGGAGATGGACGCCCAACCATTTGAGCCACATCCGTCCCCCTATAACACATATATTGAGATGCAAAGATCTAGGCTTGGTGCCTGTGAGCCTCAGTGTAATATAGAATTGCTGTTTTAGGAAAACCTTCAGAGTTTCCTTGCCTGTTTCACTTATGTTGAGCTCTGACTGTCTCCCTTTGGATTTGGTGAGGAATAGCATTTGATCTGACCTTTTGAATCATCACGTAATATACACTTGTCTGGAGATGAGCACTTTGTATATTTTTCAAGGTTTTTTTTTTTACCTAGTTAACAGTTGAAGCTATTTCTAGCAGTCGTCATAAGTCCTAATTGTGAGGTGAAGAAATGGAGGACACTTCTATAGTAGTATCTATTTTTTTGGAAAAAAGGGATACAATTCTGGGAAGAGAGGCAGGCTTGCCTTGGCATTAGTTTGGGTCCCTGCTGTTGTGGACAGACCTGGCAGACATGAGAAACCCTTTTCTCTGTTTTCTTGGTCTTCAGGTCTAAAGGGGTCTTTTTGAGTGATGGCATGACTCATGGTGTGGTGAGGAGGTTCTGACTTTATGTTTGGGTTTTGAGTCCATCACCCATTGATCTTTTCAACTATTTTTTCCAAGACTTGGTTGTAGTTGGCAGTTCTCTTGGAATGAGCTCCCTGGCTTCAGAAATCTCTGTCCACTTGTCTTGGGTCTTTCGGGCCTTAAAATTCTCTCCACTAACATCATTCCTAAACCTTGCACTATGACTCTTTGCTTTTCCCTGGAAGTTGCCTCCATAGGTTCTTTAGTTGGTTTATGGTAGAGTTTTGGATCTGACCTTGCTGCACAGATGTCTGTGTATTGGAACTAAAAATGAACACATGGTTTTTGTGCCTGTAGCACATGAACAGACATTGGCTTATAACGTGTTGGAAATGGCACAGGCTGGTTGGCTTGGCACTGTGTGCTTATGCAGGGGCAGAGGTACATTGGGACTGCAAAACCTGCTATTTGGACATCCTAGTTTGAAAGTTGCTTAAGAAAAGGACATGTATAAGTCTTAGGGCATCAGTTTAGAGGTTTTATGGGCAGGAGAAGCAGGGCATTACTATTTCATTGTCTGTGTTTAGGTTTTCAAGGAATTTGAAAACTGGCCAATAGTTATATCTATGTGTTTTCATCTTGTCTAGTCTTCTAACTCATTTTAACCTACAAATCTATTGCAGTAGAATTACTTGCAGGGTGGAAATGGGCAGAGGCCTTTTGTCTGTTACTTGCAGCACAGGCAGTGCATAGCTGACACAAAGGACTGCCGTTTTCAGGTGGGGAACAGTTTGCCTAAGGTCTGCTGCTGACTCTGCCCTGTTCTGCCACCTGAGGTATGGCCCATCAAATTCTACTTCATCCTCATGTCTTTCTGCTGATGGAATGCAAGTGACCCACTGGCAAAGTTATAGTGACATAACTTTTTACTTCAGTGCTTGCCAGGGTGGTCTGGGGAGCAAGAAAATAATATCGAAAATGTTAAAATTGTTATCTAGTCAACAGTTACAAGGGGCTATATCATCCTTGTTGCTCTCCAAACAAACAAACAAACAAAAAAACACAGTACATCCAGCTTACAATGGGCTTTTCATTCTGAAGTGTATCATACATACAAAGGAGGAGGGAAGTGGATGTGGCTCAAGTGATTGGGCTCCTGTTTACCATATGGGAGGCCCCAGGTTCGATTCCCTGGGCCTCCTGGTGAAGGCGAGCTGGCCCGTGCGGCACAGTGAGCTGGCACAGCAAGATGACTCAACAAAGGGACACAAGCAGACCCAGAAAAACACACAGCAAATGGACTCAGCGAGCACAAGCAGCAAGGGGAGGGGGGATAAATAAATAAATAAATAAATAAATAAAATAACTCTTTTTTAAAAAAAAACACAAAAAACAAAGGAGGATATGTACCAACCCCAATCAAGAAGGCTGAGTAAGACACTTCAGGATTCTGCCCCCGCCCCCAGAAGCTTTGCACAATCGGCAAGAACTGGCAGAAACATTTTTTTTTTTTTTTGAGTTTATTTTGTACATTTAATAATTGAAAATATAAACAATTAAAAACTAAAAAGTAAACACAGATAAATAAATATATACATTTCTCAAATGTACTGGATACATATAACAAATTTTTTTTTTTTTTTTTTTAATCAAACACTATGTTACACAATATATTTGGTTCATAGTAACACATTCGTACAGTATTCGTTCCTTTCGTGTCTGGCTTGCTTCGCTTTTTCAAAGCTCCAGAAGTAACAGGGCAAGAAAGAAAAAGTCTGCTTAAGAATGGTAGGTTCTTGGAAGCAGGTGTGGCTCAGTGGATAGAGCCCCCGTTTACCATATGGGAGGCCCGGGTTCACGTCCCGAGGCCTCCTTGTGAGGGCACGCCGGCCTGAGCGGTGAGGTGGGCTGATGCAGCAACTTCACGGCAGGAAGCGGGTGTGGCGCAATGGATAGAGCACCCGTTTACCATATGAGAGGCCCCGGGTTCGCTTCCCGGTGCCTCCTTGTGAGGGCAGGCCGGCTCACGCGGCGCCGTGGGCTGATGCGGCAAGACCTCACAGCAAGGGGGAGATAAGCGGACACCGAGAGGATACGCAGCGAATGGACACAGCAGCAGAAGCAGCAAGGGGGGGGATAAATAAAATAAAAATAAATAAATCTTAAAAAAAAAAAGTAGGTTCTTGTGACCCCTAGGCTGGCCCCTGCCCCATTCACCTGCTCAGCGCAGAGCTGGCCTGCCGGAGAGAGCAGAGTAACCCTCGTGTACATACGGGGAGCATGTATGTGTGGCCCAGTCTGTCTGATGGTAGCCTGAGGGATTTGCAGTCCCAGAATTTGCCCTGAATTTGCCCTGCATGTAGAAGGCAGAAGGCAATTTACAGAGCTCTCCCACAGTGTGGTCTGCCTGGGGCAAGGGATTGCTGGCTGTAGGACATAGAGTTCAGTGCCCAGGACCAAGAGGAAACTGTTTCCAAGGGAAGAGGGAACATTTGTGTCTGTGTAAATAGGGTATTTTCTAGGGCCACAAGCACATTCCCAAGACAAGAGGCATGGGCAGAAAGGATCAGGGAGACCCCTATGGTTTGTCCTTGGGACTATTCTCTAAACTCATTGTATGGATAAGCCCTGAAGGAGAGCACTTGAGTAGGACTTGAGTAGGTCAGTCTGCAAGACTGGGAAAGGTGTTTTCTTTCCCTTCTTCCTCCTCCTCCTCCTCCTTGTTAGCTTCTGGCATTCAAGGAAAGCTCTGTACTAACTCTAGCTGCATATAGGCTATAGATACTTTGGAGTCTAAATTCCAGTCATAACACATAAAAATATCAAAACATCCAGTTTTCAACAAAAGGCTAGGAAAAAATACAAATAGGAAGTGATGGCCCAGGCAAAGTTGAAGATTAAAGCACTGAACCTGGGACATACCAGACAAAGACTTTTTAGAAATGGTCCTAAATATGCTGAAAGAGCTAAAGAAAACATGGACAAAGAACTAAAGAAAATCAGGAAAAACGCTAGTTAACACAAAGAGACAATCATAGAGAGACAGAAATTATGAAAAGGAACCAAACAGAGCTCAAGATGATATTAATAGAAATTAAAAATTCCCTAGAGGGATTTAACAACAGATTGCAGCAGGCAGAAGAAAGAATCAAAGAACTTGAAGATAAGATCATTCAGTCTAATAGAAGAATGAAGACAAGTGAACAAAGCCTGAGGAACCTGTGGGACACCATCAAGCGTACCGATATATGCATTGTGGGAGTCCCAGAAAGAGAAAAACTGCAGAGAAAATATCCAAACCACACTGCAGCATATTATAATCAAACTTGAATGCCAAAGACAAAGAAAATTCTGAAAGCGACGAGAGAACCAGTGTGTCACATAAAAGGGAGACTCAATAAAATTAAGTGCTGATTTTTCATCAGAAACCATGGTGGCAAGAAGGCAGTGGGATAACATATTTAAAGTGCTGAAAGCAAAAATTGCCAACCAAGAATTCTATATCCAGCAAAACTGTCTATAAAGAATGAGGGGGAGATTAAGACAGTCCCAGATAAAAGCTGAAGGAGTTCATCACCATGAGACCAGCCCTACAGAAGATACTAAAGAGAGTTCTGCAGGTTGAAAGGAAAGGACACTAGATGATAGATTGAAGGTGCATGAAGAAATAAAGTTCTCTAGTGAGGGTAATTGCTAGTAATATTTTTGGTTTGTCCCTATGCTTTTTACTTCCTATAGGATCTGAAATGCAAATGCATACAATGTAATGATAAATCAGTGTTTTGTTTTTTTTTACCCATAATGTATAAAAATGTAATTAGAGACAGAAATTAGAATACAGGTTGCCAGAGGCAGGGGGCAAGGGGAATGGGAAGTTAACGCATAATGAGTATAGGGTTTCTGTTTGGGGAGATGGGAAAGTTTTAGTACTGGAAGGTGGTGAAAGTACCACAATATTGTGAATATGGTTACTCCCATTGAAAGGTATGCTTAGGAGTCGTTGAGATGGGAAAGTTTATGTTGTATGTATGTTTCCATAATTGAAAAAAAAAGAGCAACTAAAGAGACTATGACAGTTAAATGCAATACATGATCCTGGATGAGATCTAGCAAGGAATAAGAAAAGGCACAATGGAACATTGATGGAACATATGAAAAAAATCGGAATAGATTGTTAGCTTTTTTTTTTTTAGGTACTGGGGCTGGGAATTGAACCCTTGATCTCATACGTGGGAAACTGGTGCTCAACCACTCAGCCATATTGGCTCCCAAATTTCTTGACCTTGATAACTGTACTTAAGGTGGTTGGTTACATAAGTGAATATATCCTTGTTCTTAGGAAATGTGCATGGCAGTAATAACTGTTCAAGGAACATGATGCAGGGAAGCGGGTGTGGCTCAACCGATAGAGCCCCCGTTTACCATGTGTGAGGCCCCGGGTTCGCTTCCCGGGGCCTCCTTGTGAGGGCAGGCCGGCCCGTGCAGCGTGAGGGGCTGATGCAGAGGGACCTCACAGTGAGGGGAAGATAAGCAGACACGGAGAAGACATACAGCGAATGGACACAGCAAGCACAAGCAGCAAGGGGGGGATAAATAAATAAATAAATAAATCTTAAAAAAAAAAAAAAAGGAACATGATGCATACAACCTACACTCAAGTGTTCAGAAAATGGATTTATAAATGGATTGTCAGATAGAATGATATGGCAAATGTGGCAAAATGTTAAAGTTGGTGGATCTGGATATCTGGGGGAGGGGGATAAAGGTATGTTGGAGTTCTCTGTATGGGGTTTGTATTATTTTTTTAACTGTCCCGTAAGTTTGAACATATTTCAAAATTTAAAATAAAAAAACAAAACAAAACAACACAAAAAGAAGATATATAAACTATTATATAAACAATAATGAAATACATACCTAGCTTAGAATCACCAAGTTTAGCAAATAGAATATTAACGATGCCTTTAAAGGCCCCTGTGTATTCCTTCCTAATTACATTCCTTTCCCTCCATCCTTCCCCCACAAGTAACCACCATCTTCAATTTTATGTTAAACATTCCCTTGCTTTGTTTTTTTAATAGTTGTCTAGATTGGTCTTTTCATGGATGACTGCCATCAGAATGTTCTCAGGACCCTTGAGGCAGACACTGCTTTGGGTTTTTAGTTATAGTCTCTCCCTGAAGAGAGAACACCACATTTATTATGAGCCTTTCAGCCTCTTAGACCTTCTCCTCCTTTCAGCCATTAGGCCCCCTTATTTGCCAGGAAAAAACATCCTCAGGCTCTCATGGCTCTGCCTGGATTTAGATTCAGATGTATTTCTTTTTCTAGATCCTGGAAATTATGATTTTCTTCTTCAAAATGACAGGGGCGGGGGAGAAGATGAGCTGAAGTGAGAAGGCCTCCGCAAGATGTGTGCATTTGGGTACTGTCGTTCTCCAGTGCTTGGCAATGAAGAGACTCGTCCCCAGAATGGACAGATGGCAGAGTAATGCAGCTTCCTTTGAAAAGAGGCAAACGGCCAAATGACTAAGGTGTAAACCTTTTGAAAGACCAGTGCTTAAGGTTTCTACTTGCTGAGTTTAATGTTGTACGCACACATTTAATAAAAAAAACAAAAATATGAAAAACCCAGCTTGGAAGCTCTTCAGCAGTCTTAAAGTTCATGTCCAGTAGAATTAACTTTCCATTCCAGCTCTCTGGAGGGTTGGAACTAAGCTGCAGATAGTCGAGCAACTTTTAGAAACAGAAGGACTGTGTGTGGTAATGTTTTATGTAGTCACCTCTGTCTGTGTGCTGTGGGTGGGGTTTTCATACTGGTTTATCATTAGCCTCTTCTTCTCAGCCTTGAGCATAGATAGGTCCTGATAAGGATCTCAGGTATCTCAGATATTCCTGAGTAAGGTCTTCATGGTACTTTTTCTTTTTTTTTTTTAATGAAGGTACCAGGGACTGAACCCAGGACCTTGTACGTGGGAGGCAGGTGCTCAACTACTGAGCTACCACCCCGTGGTATGGTTTTGAAATTTTGTTTCAAGTGAATTCAGAGAAGTTCAGACATCTGTATTAAAATATGAAACATCTTCTGAAATCAAATAATTTTAAATAGGATTTCATTTTGGAGTCTCTTTGCTTCTTGCCCTCCGTGTGCCCCCACCCCCCCCATTGCAGTTGATAGTTGAATAGAGCTTAACTTTTATTTAGTCCTTTGGGGGAGTGTATTTTTGGAAGGTAAACCAGCTACAGTTTTGAATTCTGGGGTGGAATTTTTTTTTTTAAGTCTGGTTTATTAAGGTGTAATTTTTATGCAGCAAGATTCACCTTTTTTAGGTGTCCAGTTCTATTAATTTTGCATATTTTCCATCACCTCAACAGGTTCTTTCCTTTGTAGCCATTCCCCTCCTGTGTTGAGTTTTTTGTGCTTAGCACATTTCTGGCCAAAGAGTCTTTATGAGAAGCATTTTGAACTTCTTTCATCCCTCACTGAAAAGCCAGTTGAAAGTGGTGCAAAGTGAAGTTTCCTTTGGTGTAACTTTTCCTAGGAATCTGGGTTTTTCACGCTGGTTCCCCTGAGTGCATGGAAGAGAAGTTACCAGGTTAGCTTTGTGACTGGCAGCTCAGAGAGGGGAAGGGGCCATTTTTGTTGGGTGCTAGGCAGAGCCCCAACCTGTAGAGGCCCACTTGTTTAGCTTGTTAGTGGTTGAAGAATTACATAGGCTTCCTGTAGTGCTGGTCCCTGGGTCCCTGGTTCACTCTGGGGCCTCCTACTCCTAGGGCAGGTCCAGAGGGAAAACTGTTGCTCTGAGCTGGTGCCTGTTCAGGTCGTATGGAAATCAGCTCAGCATCCGATTTCCTTCCTCTTGAAATGGACTTGCTAATTACCACTCTAGGTGTTTTACGTTTTTAATGTGCCGGGTATGGAAAGATCCAGAGGGATTTCTCATTGCTTTGTAGGCTGGTGAATTCTGTAGTCAAATCTATTTAAGGAATTACCTTAATTATTTTGTTCTTCCCCTTTAAATTTTAGGCTTTATTACAAGAGTGTTGCTGACAATGAGTAGGGTTTTGTTTTTCAGTGCATCTGGAATTGAGTGTTGTAATGATTTAGATGTATATGTGTTCATTTTTTACCCCTTATTCTCTGTGTGCTTTCTTGTCCCCCCCTAGGAAACCCAGGTTGACAAGAACTCAAAGTGCCTTTTCTCCGGTCTCCTTCAGCCCCCTGTTCACAGGTAAGGATGATAGATTTCTCTTTTCTTCTGACGTTTGAAAGCAGGAGTATTCTGAGACCTGTCAGGAAACATACTTACAGATGCATTGCAGAAGGAATTTCAGGCATGTCTGCAATTATTTTCTTCTTTCCATGCCTACTGGGCTTGGGGTGAGGCTATTTTTATGGCGTGGAATGCGTTTTTGAATTTGAATGCTTTATAGTTTGGGGTAAAGGCTGCTTGTTGGTAATTAGGCAGCCTTAGTAGCTATGTAATATTTAGTTCAGGGTCATCACATATAAAGTGAAAGTAGAAATTACAAATTTATAGGACCACAGTACATAAAGGATTCTCTGGAAGTCATACAATTCCTGCCCCTGCTTTCAAGGGAGTTCATGGATTATCTAGTAAATATGACCCATGTTATCTGGTCTATTTTTAAAGACTTTGGGCAAAGGGGATTACATGAGCTCTTATCTTACCCATTTTAGCAGCTAGCAGCTCTTGCACCTGTTGGAGTTCTTTGTTTTGTCTAATTTAAGTTCCTGCTCTTGTAGCAGGGAACACAGTTACTAAAGTAGGAAGGGGGTTGAATATCCTTTGGATGGTAACTGCCTTCTTATTTTATGGGGCACTTTTTCAGAGAGGGAGACCTTCTGTTATATCAGTCAGATGTGAAGCGTCTGCTTGAATAAGCTGTAGGAAAGAAAGGATTTACCATTCTGCCTCAGATCTCAAAAACTGAGTGCCTCTCATTGGTTGTGGCCCAGAAACCTTTAACAAAAAGACTCAACTTTTTTGGATACTGTGTCCCATAAAAAGGCAATTGGAAGAATTATAATTGGAATTGGACATTTCCAGGAAGATGTTAAGCAAGGTGGTGGGACCCCCGGGGATTCTTGGGTTGACTGTCATGAACCGTTAGAATATGTGAGTTGGTGCCTGTAGTAAGCATCTACTGTAGTGGAGAAGGAGGTCTCTGTTCTTTCCCCAAGCCCAGAATTAAAGACTAATCCTGTGGCAGCCTGTCTTTCTGGTTAATAATTGTTTCCGCCTTAAGGTAAGGAACATCCACTTTTGTTAGGCCCAGGTTCAGTGTCCTTGTTTCAGATAACCTTAGCTCTTTTGAATTGTGTCCTTTTACTTAAGTGCCATACCTAGCCCATGCAGCTCCTGGATCAGGGCAGATGGTTACCTTAACCACTTGTCTGGGCTCCTTGTATTGTTCTGGGCAGTGAGACACTCATCATAAACTTTGTGATGAGTCTAGTACCAGCTTCCTAGAACCTCCACTTTTGGCTTTCAGGAGAGTTTTTCTGCTTAACTAAATTAACGTTCAAGACTTTTGTTAAAACAGACAAACAAACAAACAATCCTGTGTATTTAAGCTCTGAAAATCAATCCTGTGTATTTAAGCTCTGAAAACCCAGCTCCTTGGCCTTTAATTGGTCACCTAATTTTTTAAAATGAGCAGCATTAAAATATTAGCCAAGGGGCTAATTTAGCCTCCTGAATAAGGAAGTAATACCCTGAGAGCCAAATTAAGAAATCCTGAGTTCTGACCTGTGGCTCAGACCTGCCAGAACAAACCTATTCCTGGCTGTCAACCTAATTGTCAATAAAATAATCCTTCATCCTCTGGTGACTCAAGCAGAGAGGGGTAAAATTGGGTTGGGTGGCAAGGAGGAATATATATGCCAGAGAATGGAACTGCATGACATGCTAGGAAGTAAGATAAACCATGTGCTACCCGCCCCCCCCCCCAAGTTCCTACTGAGAAGCTTCCTCTAAGCTTACCTGATTTTTGGCTGACTGTGGAAGTTTTTAATTTTTAGGGTATAAATGCATTTTTCAGCCTCTGTATCCTCAGCTATTGGGAATTAGTTGATATCTTAATTGGTAGATTCTCTTATGGTGAATATTCTGGAAAATTTAGATGTGGAAAGCTACCTTGAAAGAAGTTGGGGCTAATGTTGTGACCCTTATTTACATTCAGCTTACCATGAAGTTCTTATATTTTTCTGGTGCTTGCTTTCCATGCCCTTTTGGGCTTATAACAGGCAATTTGCCTTGCTTCCTAAGGTAGAAATTGGTGTACTTGCCTGTAAGAATAAAGTTTGTGGCTTCTATTTGAATAAAGAAGACCCCTTGCTCAAGGTTATATCATAAGTCAGTGGTAGAACCAGAATTAGATGGCTTTTCCACTGTCATCCCATGTATTTGTCCCAAAGAATCCCTGACCATCAACAGGGCAAAGAAGTAGTATCTGTGTGAGTGGGTGGGGTGATTCCAGCTTTGGGGAACATTCGATTTTGAGCTTTTTGAGAGCCATGGACTTCTAGCATCCTTTGCTTGCCATTTGTTTCCCTTTGTCTTTGGTCTCGGCTTTGGGCAAGGTGCTTCTGTAATGTGCTTGCTCTGTGAATCTCTCAGGTGAAACAGTGTCACTTGTGGACGTGGACATCTCTCAGCGGGGCCTGACCTCTCCACACCCTCCAACTCCCCCTCCTCCTCCAAGAAGAAGCCTCAGCCTCCTAGGTATAGTCTCTTCCCCTCTCTGCCTTCCAGCTCTAGTAGGAACCTGAGCTCTAGGGACCAAACAAACTTCTGGGTTTTTACTAATGACCCAATTATTTCCCATCTCTCCCTCAGCATCCTATCATCTCCTGAAGTGGTTAAATGGATCTCTTACCTGCATGCTATGATATTTACCATCCATATTTATCTTGCTCAGAATCTACTGCTACTAGGCTGCTTTAAGAATATCCTTACTCTCCTGCTTTCCAAACAAAGAAAACCAAATTGAAATGATGTTGCCCTTGCACATAAAGACAGGATGAAGGTCAGGCCATCTTGCCCCAGAGGGCAGCCTGATAATTGATAATCATCCTCCCTCTCCCCTGCCTTCACCTTGTTCATTCTGTGCTTATATTTCTGAACTTCTTGCTTTTGTTCTCTCTTCCAGATGATATCAGTGGGACGCTGCCTACATCTGTCCTTGTGGCTCCGATGGGGTCTTCCCTGCAGTCCTTCCCCCTACCTCCGCCTCCTCCACCCCATGCCCCAGGTAGCTTAGCTTAGAGACAGGACTTGTAAGAGGTGGGAATGCAAAGTAATAAACGTTTGAAGGATGGGAGGAATCTGTATATGGAAATATCAGAACTTAGGAGAAAGCTGAAGTCTTATCCTCTTGACTGGGCCAGAATTCCTTGGAAATGAAGCTGAGAACTGGTTTTTCTAACCCACTTTCTTTATGGAGGTGAATCTGATTGTTAAGGATAAAAGTCCATTGAATTTTTTGTCCCTGCTGCTGAGTCTGTTTTGCAGTCCTTGAGTAGATATCATGTAAGAAACTCTTAATTTTAGGATAGTGAGGAGGTTTAATATGTAGCTGGTTTTCAAAGTTCTTTGGTGTTTCTAAGCTTTTAATGTTTACTGCAGCCTTGTAAATAAGTACCAAACATTTAGTAGCCTGTACCTGCTTTGCCAGCCTCCAGTACCCAAGGAATAAAATGAATAAAAGCGTCATTCTTTTCTACTTGCCTGGCAAAATCGTTAGTCTTCCTGGGCAAGTAAGCGAGTCACTATTTCCAAGGCTGCTTTACCGGAACTTCACCTCGAGGTGGGAGAAGTTGGAACCGCTCTAGGCTGGTGAAGCCCCTGAAGTAGTCACCTTAGTCAGGTTAGTGAGCAGCTCCCCATCCTTTTCCTGGGTTTAAATGACCCCACCCATCCTTCACAGCTTACACAAGCCCACACAGCTTTTGTTCCAGTCCATCCAGCTCTTTCCCACTGCTTTGGCTTCCACCCTTTCCAGCTAGCTTCTAATGCCTTGCCCCTCTTCAGTTAGCATCTGTTTTGGGGGAGGATCAACCTGTGGTTGGGAGCAATGAGGCTAAACAAGTGACCATCTCCTTCTTGCCCTACAGATGCATTTCCCCGGATTGCTCCCATCCGAGCAACTGAATCCCTGCACAGCCAGCCCCCCCAACACCTCCAGTGTCCCTTCTACCGGCCTGACTCGAGCAGCTTTGCAGCCAGCCTTCGAGAGTTGGAGAAGGTAGGCGGTGCCTGAGGACTGGCAACTCATCTCTTTTACTCTCCAAATTCTATACCCGGGCTCTTTTATTATTTTTACAGAGACATAGTTTCTTTGCTTCCATAAAACAGTATACTGTTTTATGATGACAAAACCGTATACTGCTATTATTAATCCTAGGGGATATAGTGAAATTGAATTTGGAAAATAAAAACATTTGAATATGATGAAGGAAGGTTATTGAGAAATTTTTCTGTGGCCTAAGCTGATTTTGATAGATTAACTGACCCAGTTCCCTTTCCTCTCCTCTGTGGGACCCTTGGTAGTGGAATTGTAGAATTCTTCTTCTTTTATTTTGGAGGCCTAAAAGTATAATGAGCCTGATCTTGGTTGCAAATGGTTGAGCCACTTTCAGTGGCTTTTACCTATTGAAATTTTTTGGAGAATGGGGATTCTCCTGTGGGAAGATATATTGTGCTGAAAATTTTGACATTTTTCTGTTCTGTTAAATACTTGACCACTTCTTGTCTTTGATAGTGTGGTTGGTATTGGGGACCAATGAATTGGGAAGATGCAGAGATGAAGCTGAAAGGGAAGCCAGATGGTTCTTTCCTGGTACGAGACAGCTCTGATCCTCGTTATATCCTGAGCCTCAGTTTCCGATCACAGGGTATCACTCACCACACTAGAATGGAGCACTACAGAGGTAAGAAGTGCTGGAGCCCCTCCAGAGGCCATTAAAAGCCTGATGAGAAATGTCAGTTGGGATTGTAGAGCCTTTTGTAGGTCCACAGTCCTTTATCTGATACCCTGAGGGCAAATGACGTTTCATAATTAAGAATTTTCACCTTTTAGAAAGGTACTATATAACATACCCATTTGGAGCTGGAACATTATCTAATGTTCGAAACACATTGATAATTTTTGCAGTGAACAGGTGAATGAATGAATGGTCACACCTAGGAGGATATATGCAGATCCAGAGGTGCCTCCCTCAGGTTAGGTTTTGTTTCCAAATGTTATAAAAAGTTACAAAAACCTTTTGGTTTTCAAAGATTGTTGGATTTCAGAATTGTGAACCTATATTAACCAAACACTCAGCTGGAGCAAGGATAGAAGAGGTGGGAAAGTGCAGACAAAGTTAAAGATGTGGTTCCTTGTCCTTAGACTTTTACAGATTGGTTAGGTATTTGCTTGTATATATCCAGGGATCAGTTAGGGGCCTACCACTGAATGCTGGATCTGTTCCCTTAATCTCTAAGGCTTAGAGATAGTCTTCAAAAATGTTAGAGTGCCTTCTTTGAGATATACAGTTCTATGGGTTTTGACAAATACATAATGTTATGTATTCACCATTATTATATCATACAGAAAAAAATTTAGAATATATTGTGTGACTATGTTATTGTAAAAATTCAAGTGTATACATGTGTATAGAGTAGAAAGTAAAAAGTACTTTTTTACCAGCCCACCAATCTCACTCTACCCCAAAGATAGCTGCCATTAGCAGTTAGGTATTTATCCTTCTACAAATTTTTCTTTCATTTATGTATACAGTAAATCAGGTGTGGTTGTGTGTGTGTGTGTGTGTGTGTGTGTGTGTGTGTTTTACATCGTGTTGGGATCATATTGTATAACTAGTTAGGTGTCTGGGAGAGCTTTCCATTTGAGCTCATACTGCGTAGTAACATTAGGACTGTGCTGTTATTTAAATGTTCTGCTATCAAAAGACATTTAGATTTGTCTCCAACTTTTTGTTGTGAATGAATGTGCTTGTATATGCTTCCTTATACACATGTGGGAATGTTTCTTTATGACACATAGAAGTAGAATTTCTGGGTCGAAAGGATTACGTACCTAAATATATAGATATTGCCAAATTGCCCTCTGCCACTTAAATTTTCACCAGTAGCAAATGAGAGTACCTGTTTCTCCACTCCTTCATCCAACCCTAGATACTATTAATCTTTTAAATCTATGCCACTTTTAATGGGTTAAAATAATTTTTGTTTTAATTTGCATTTCTGGGATGTTAGTGTGTTTAAGCATCTTTTCATATATTTTTCTTATTCTATAAATTATTCATTGTTGGTTTTTCTGTTGGGCCTTTTTGTCTTTTTCTTGTTGATGTATAGCTCTTTATATATTTTGGTTATTAGTCTATGATATATATTGCAAAATATTTCTGTTAACTTTACTATGGTTTCTTTATGATGTGGAGAACTTTAAGTAGTCAAATTTGCCTTTTTTGGCTTTTGAGTTTTGACTTGTTTTAAGAAAGCCTTCTTCCCCCTTTGCCTTTTTCTATCTTTGGTTCCTGACTTTTCCACAGGACAGAGTCATAGGATTGGAACTGTGAGTAAGGGGAATATCTCATCGACTCAGTTTGAATGTTGATATGGGCACTGGTTTCGGTCACTAAAAGAATGCTGAAGTGGGGAGGGGAGGAAGAGTAAGGGTTCCATTTAAAAGTATTCTTGGGGAGTGGATGTGGCTCAGTTGGCTGAGCGCCTGCTTTCCATGCACAAGGTCCTGGGTTCAATCCCCAGTACCTCCTAGAAAAAATAAATAAAAGTAATCTTAGTATCTTGTCTCCTAAGTAGGGCTTGAACAAAATTGGTTGTAGAGGCTTTCCTGAATAGGTTACCCAGTAAAACTCTAGTAAAACCTAGGACCATTAGACAAATTTAACCAAGCTCTATTCATAATTAAATTTATCATCTAGAGCAGGAGTTCTTAACCAGGGGTCCAAAGATTTCAGGGGGTCCATGAGCTTGAATTGGAAAAAAAAATAAACTTATTATCTTTATTTTCTCTGGCCTCTAAACTGAAATCTAGCATTTCCTTTACTTATGAATGTGTGCAATAAATTATAGTAGTATTGATTTCATATCACATTACAGTTGTTGCATGTCTTAAAAAATAGCTTACGCTTATCCATACTTCGAAATTATGGTACTTTTAGACCCGATGTTAGTTGAGTGTCATAAAACTATCTGCCGCTACATTCTGAGAAGGGGTCCTTGGTGTTTACCTGACTGGCAAAGGGGTCCGTGGAACAAGAAAGGTTAAGAACCCATGATCTAGAGATACTTTCTGGTAAATCATGTGTACAAAGGGAATTTAGTTTTTATCCTGTGACTGTTGTGAATATCTTTGCCCAATAATCACATCAGGTCTTCCTGCCAGGCAGTATGGCGATGATAATTTCCACTTTTGGTCACCTTTGTGGCCTCTTAGGAAATATTTGTAGGAACCCTGAGAGTTTGTGGGATCACTGTGCTTTCAACCGTCTACCTTCCTTCTTGTAGTACCTCCTTCTCTGTGGTCAGGTGATGTTTAATATTCCAGTCATGTCTAGAAGCTGACCTGTTAAACGCAGCTCTCTGGATTGACTTTGCCTCAGGGCATTCTGTACTTGACTGGGGTCAGAAGCTTCGGATGGGCATTGGTGGTAGGGCTGGGTAATACATCCTTTGTCAAAATAGAGGTAATTAAAAAAATTTTTTTACAGTATAGAGAACTTTGGGGCATTTCAGGGACTTGCTCAGTCCATTCTTCCCATTCTTCCTACACGTGTTCAACCTTAAATGAGCTGTGTTAGACATTTCATCTCAAGTAAGAGACCCTGTCCTTCTCTTCTCAGGCACCACCATGTCTTCCTCTTCCCTGCTGTTAGTTGTGTTCTGCTGGATTTATTTGCATTTATTTCTCTTGTAAGGCAGGAAGTGGCCGTTTTGTCCTTGGTTTCCTCTGCCCCCATCTCTACCTAACAGTTGGGAAAGGAACTTCATTACGAAGACCTGAGAATTAATTAGATAACGGTGGGGTAGATTGCTGCCTATTTTCCTGCTGTTCCTAAAAAACAAAACAAAACAAAACAAACAGCAAAGCAAAACATTTCGGAATGAACTATTTTTGATAAACCTATTAAAATGATAAATGACTGGACCATGGGAATGAAGACTAAATACTTGACCTGATGGTTCTCCAATTACTTTTTGATCAAAGGGGCTTTTCTTCCTTGAATAAGTGGAATTTTTAATAGAAGCCTTGTGAGTCTTTCAGTTACCAGTTTGCAATGGAACATTTGTCTTTGTCTCTTTAAGTGATACTGTCAGAGTAGCTAGAGAGACTCAAATCTGCACTTCTCTTGAACAATTAGTAAATCTTTTTAGTACCTCTTTTATAGGTGGTTCCTGGATCTAGTGCTTTAGATTTTTTTTTTTTCCTTCTGTTGTTTTGTTTTTTTAAGTCGGGGACTTCAGATTCCCTTTTGCCTTTGGAACTCTAAAGCTTGGGGTGCAATCTTTGTAACATCTTTAGACGTTTAAGATGGAAAGGCTCAGTTGGATTTTCTGTGTCTAATACGTACATGAATGAATGTGACTCACAAAACTGCTCTTCCTATTCTATGACTAGTTGAAGACTTAGATCTTCTTGAAGGGTATGTCATTTAATCTTGCTTTTGCTTTGGCAGTCTTTTCTTATGGTCTTCATGGGAAACCACAGAGTCTACAATTTAAAGATTACTGTTCATACTTGACAAAAATCTTTTTATATCCTCTTTTTCTGACTTGACATTTTAATTTATAATTTATTATTTACTTATTTGATAGAAACCTTGTAAGACTTAATTTATGTCTTCTTGAAGGCAACATCTTTCTTCCCATTAATTGGGCCAGCAGGAATAGGTGGCTTCAGGCACCTTTGACTCAGCTTTTCTACAAACTACCCTCCCTGAAGTGAAAATTGTTAAAATGTTCAAAACAGCCTTCCAGGTCTTTCTAAAGTAAGTTGTACATTTTTACTTCTCCATAATTTTCCAATGGCAGGAACCTTCAGCCTGTGGTGTCACCCCAAGTTTGAGGATCGCTGTCAATCAGTGGTAGAATTCATTAAGAGGGCCATCATGCACTCCAAGAATGGGAAGTTTCTCTATTTCTTGAGATCCAGGGTTCCAGGTAAGGCTGTGGTTATAATAATAATTATTTAACTTATGTGGGTATGATCTTATGTGGTACCTAAATGCCAAAAAAAAAAAAAAAAAAAAAAAAAAGTCACACTTAAAGTTTTTTGTCCTGACTCTTATAGTAACCACTCTTCCTATAGGGTCAAGTTGATAACACCTGCCCTTGCACATTAATCCCTTAATATATTGAGGAATTTTTACTCATCTAATCGTTAGAAGGCGAAAACTGATTTCACCTTTCAGGGCCAGGTATCGTGTGAACCTTTGACCCTCAAAGGTGTTTCTGTGTCCCTGATCCAGGCATCTTGGCACTTATAGATGAAACCGAGAGGTGAGAGCGCTTAGGTCATTTCTGTAGGAACAGGCAAGGTAAAAGAGCAGTTTATTAGGAAGGCAATGGTGAGGAAGTTGAATTCATTCGCAGCCTGATAGGAAATATATGCTGTGGCTTGGCCCATGTTGTATTAAGCCTGCTGTTAGAGAGTAGATACTTCTTACTGTATTTTAGCACCCCCACCAGTGTTGAATACAAAGACTTCTCTCCATTTGAGTGCACTGGACAGTTCTCATACTTTCTGCTGTGGTCTTAGAGTCTTCCTGCCTACTAAGTAGGGAGATATCTGTATAATTTCTATTGAAGAGGGAGAAGGGATGGTTTGGAGGAATTTGCTTTTATCATGTTGGGAAAGCACATTAATGTGAGAAATTTAAAAGATAAAAAAAACAACTTGAAATGAGAACTTCATGCCTTCCCATTGAATCAAATTAAGATTCTTAAACAGGGTGCCAAGAAATTGCTCTAAAAAGTAGAAGTTGCAGGGGTGCCTCAGGCAGAACATCAATTACAGGATTGAGCCAGGTTACAGGAATTTTTTTTTTTCGGTAATCTTGGTGATTTAAATAAGGCATGACAGGGTGTGAACTGTATTAATTCTCACTTCATTTAGTATTTGCCTCAGTGCTGTCAACACAGTTGGGTCTCATGCAAATGACTTGGTTAAAGGGAAAAGTTAGGCTCCTTCCTTAATAGGAATAGCCTCTGCCTAGCAATTTTTAAAGTTTATGGCTTTTTTTTTGGAGGGGGGGAAGGGGTATTTATTTCACAAACATTTATTAAAAGTAATCTGTGTTACTGAGTATCAAAAATAAGCCGCATCTCTGCCTTCAGAGAGCTCACAGCCTCAAAGAGGAGACACTGGTAGGAAGACAAAAGCAAGAGGACATGTTAAAGTCAATACAAGGCATGGCAGTGATTGACAGGGGAAGCAATAATCATCTCTGCTTATGGGTGAATTAGGGAACTCTCCTCAGAGATCATTCCTGACTCTGGAGCATTTATCTACCTATAGAGTATTGTGAGACTTCATGGATCTTGGGCACCTCAGGTGCAGCTTACTTCATCCCACAAATATTTATCGATAATATACCTGGTCCTGTCTGCAGAAATTTTAATTATGATTCTCCACATTATATTAAAGGCTAGAGTTTGTAATGACTACTACTATTCATTGAGGACCTATCATGTGCCAGGAACTTTGTCAGGTTCTTTATTTAAATATCTCTAGTTTCGTACAACAGCTGCAAAGTTAGATAATAGATTGGTCTATTAAGAAAACAATAGATAATACAATTTTCATTTCACCAGTGAGGAAACTGAGGCTGGCGGTCAAAAGTTAAGTTCCTCTAAAAGCCACTTAGCTGATCATTGCTGAAGCCAGGATTCAAACCCAGGCCCAACTGACTCCAAATCCTGTGCTTTATTCACCACCACTCTATTATAGGAAAAGATAGCTATAATCAAATTGAAAGTTGAGTTTGCTGGGATTCGTGGAGACTACATATAGAAGACAGAATTGTGTTAATTAGTGGGGGTTGTCTTTTAGGACTTTTGATGAATGCTACAGATAGGGTATCTATTTGCACTTAAGATTGTAATCCAGTTGAGAATGTAAAAACAGGGTTAGTATTTGCCCCTGGAGTGTAAGTGACCTATGTTTGAAGGGTTGGGAAAAAGAAGGCAAAGCCAGTATTCTCCATTACCATTGCTTGCTGCCCTCCTTTGCTTAACATAAAATAAATGTGTAGGCCTTATAAGAGGTTGAGTTTATTAGGGGAGAGGATTGGAATGAGGAAGAGGTAGTCAGTGTTTAGGTTGAGCTCTATCAGCCTCTGCTAGGAATTTTAACTCTGTAGATTCTAAAAGGAGCCTGTGTGTTCAGGCTTTGGCATAATGGTAACTGTTCCTGTTAAACACCTACAAGGGGCCGGGTGTTATTCCATTTAATCCTTAGAAAACTCTTCAAGGGGATATTTTTTTGCAGATTAAAAAAAAACAAAACTGAAAATAAACAAACAAAACCTGAGGTGCAGTGAGTTAGAGCCAAGATGCAGACTCAGGTTTTTCTGGTTCCAGCCTCAGACTTGGATGCACTAGCAGGTATTGAAGGGCTGCCAGGGACCACAGGAATAGCAAAAATAGGACTAATGGGTAAGTTCTGAATAGTGTCAAATAGGGAGCAGAAGGAAATTAATTAGAATAAATGGAGTAATTCCATCTGGCAGAGAGACCCTTGGTTAAGATGATAGTGCCTGGGAAGCGGGTGTGGCTCAATCGATAGAGCTCCCGTTTACCATATGGCAGGCCCGGGGTTCGCTTCCCGCGTCGCGGTGGGCTGCTGCAGCAAGGCCTCACAGCAAGGGGGCAGATAAGCAGACACAGAAAAAACACACAGCAAATGGACACGGCAAACACAAGCAGCAAGGGGGGTGCATAAATAAATAAATAAATAAATC
>JAQZBX010048214.1:0-20284 GCA_029593785.1 Cabassous unicinctus | reverse complement strand
TAGAGAGATGGAAAGAGGGGTGCATATCACTCATACATGAACATACATAAACAATAAGTGTATTGTAAAAGTTGTGAACTTACAAAACAAGCATGCATATCATCATACAGGGCTCCCATACATTACCCCATCACCAACCTCTTGCATTGTTGTGAAACATGTTACAAACTATGAAAGAGTATCATCAAAATATTTTCTCCCAACCTACCCGATTATTAATACCCTGTATTAGTATTATACATTTGTTATCATTCATGAGAGAATGTTCTCATATTTGTTTTGTTAACCACATCCATCTTCCACCACAGGATTCACTGTGTTATACAGTCCCATGCTTTCTACAAGCCATTCAAAGTGTACAATCAGTGGCTCTCATTTTCATCACAGAGTTGGACTGTCATTATTCCAGTCAATTTTAGAATGTTTTCATTACTCCAAAAGGAAAAAAATCCCATATTCCCTTATAGCCCCTGTATTAGATAGCCAAAGGGGTGCTGATGCAAAGTACCAGAAATCTGTTGGCTTTTATAAAGGGTATTTATCTGAGGTAAAAGCTTACAGTTAAAAGGCCGTAAAAAGTCCACCCCAAGGTACCATAAGAGGTACTTCCTCACCCAAAATCTGTTGCCATGTGTTGAAGTAAGATGGCGGGCCACATCTGGGAGGGTTCAGCCTTCCTCTCTCTGTTAAGGCTCTTTGGGCCCAGCTTCTTACGATCTCAGCTGTAGGCTCCCATTAGGCTCATCTCTCTTCCTGGGACTCGTTTTTTTTCAGGGCTCAGCTGCTCTGGTCTCTTCCCAAAGTCAGCTGTAGGCTTTCTGGCGAATGGATCATTTCTCTTCTTGGGGCCTCTGCTATGTCTATGGAGCTGTCTCTCTTCCTCTGTATTCTTCTGTGTGTATATTCTTCTGTGTATCTATCTACCATGTTCATGATTGAGCATCTGTTTATATAGCCCACCAAGGCAGCGAGGATTTAACCATGCACACCTTAACGACATGGTCAAATCAAAGCCCTAATCTTAACATAATTTAATCAAAGGCATCTCAGTTGAATCTAATACAATCAAAGGGTATCACGCCCAGAGGAACAGACCAGCTTACAAACTTAATATCTCTTTTTGGAATTCATAAATAATATCAAACTGTCACACCTCCCTATTGTTGTCCTTTAGGATTGATATATCTTCTTGCCATTGCTGCAAAATACTACAATATTGCTATTAACGATCATCCTTAAATTACATTAGTGTAATTTTCCCATGTATCTCCACATTCTTCATACTTTGTAAAAGAAAAACATTCTTATATTTATACTATTAACCACAATCGTCATCCACCTCCAAAGTCACTATGTTACACATTCCCTACATTATTCTCTAGTTTCCTTTCAATTGACTTTTACATACACAGATTACCCCTTTCAGCCACAATTGACTTTTACATACACAGATTACCCCTTTCAGCCACAGTCTCATTTACATATAAACAGTGTTAGTTATATTCACTATAATGTGTTACCATCAACTCTATTCATTTCCACATTTTTACAATTAACCTTATTTAAAATTCTGCATACATTAAGCATCAGCTCCCATTCTCAACACACATTCTATTTCCTAATAAACTATTGTAACTGTTGTTTTGAATTTTTACTGCAAGATGTGGTGCCTTGATTCCTGGTAACACCACAGCAGTGTTACCTACCACCATTTTTGCACTATTGGTACAAATGTTAACACAGTAAAAAAGAGGGGGAGCAAAAGACCTTGCTATTATTGCAGAAATATTTTTTATCTCACCGGCCCCCTAAAAGGGGCTCAGGGACCCTCAGAAGTTTGCAAACCACATTTTGAGAGCCACTGTACTAGAGTGACAATGATAGTAAAGGAGGTGTTATAATGAGTGCCTTCAGCCAAGAACTTAAACTGCATTTTTTTCTTTTTTTTAATATACTTTTTTTTTAAAAGATACTTAGATTTAAACTGCATTTTGAGAAACAGAAATAAGAAAGGGTGAAAATGACGTGATTTGGTAGGAAAAACCTGAATGGTGACCACATTTTCAGAACCAAAATTGGAAATAATTGGAACAAATATTTCTTTTATGCAATTTCTGAGAGCAAAAGGCCTCCTGGATACCAAAATGTTGGAATTTCCAGGACATTTAGTTGGCTTATGGTGAATGAAGCAGACATTTGAAATCTATATAATTGGAAAAAACTCAAACACTGGTATTTCCTGAAGATAAAGAAAAACTTGAAAAATAAATAAATACTTTTTTAAAAAGATAAATAGATATAGATATCCCTATCTATAACCATAGATCAGTTCATTGTGTTTTTAACCACATAATTAACGCTATAATTACATGAACACCTTGTTCAATCAGAGTATTATCAGCTATTTATATCAAAGTGCTACTTGGAGAAATATAAGTATAAAATGATTTACATAATATCAGTTTACATAACCAAGAGGAAAGAATCAGATTAAATAAGCATTTTTTACCTTCACTGGAACATTAATCCTGAAAGATGATGATGGTTTAAAACATATAGTTCTTTATTAAATAAACCTTTTTCCCAAAATGAAAAAGTGCTCAGCATATATATCTTTGTACTTAGGACTGTAAGACCACTTGCTAAATATATTTCTCTTCAGTATGTTCAATTCAGAATCATTCAACTATATTAACACAATTTCTCAATATATTTAAAATAGGTATGACACTAATAGAAGTTTAAAGCAGCTCTACTGTTTATTCATAGAAACATATTAATTAATGCTAATGTTCCAAATCCAATAACATTAGAAAGAATAAGTATATTTGGGGTAGGGAGACCATTGATTCTGAATACACTTGGAAAAATAAATACTTGGAAATCCCTCAGTAAAACTTTGATGAACAATTGCATTTCTAAGGGGAGGAAGGGATTCATCATGAATTATTTATGGAATCTATTTCATGCTTTTAAAATAAACTTAGGAACAACCCTGAGCTCAGTCTTATGTAGAGAAAACCACATAACACATTGGCAGATTCTCCTACCTAACATTAATGGAGTAGAATAGATTAGAAATGTCACTGCTGTCACTCTTGAAAGAAACCCTTTCTATGCACCACAGCCAGTGAAGTCATCTAATAGCATAAATCAGATTGTGTCATTCTTCTGCTCAGAACCACCCAGAGGATCCCATTCTACTTATAATAAAAATCTAATCTCCTTCCTGTGGCTGGCCTGCAAGGCTTAACATGAACTGGACCCTGTCTGTCTCTCTGACATCCTGAGCGCATCGTGCCTCACTCACTGTGCCGCAGCCCCCAAATCTTCATTTTGTCTACCAAACATAGCAAGTGTGCTCCTGCCTTCTGCCAGGCCGTTCTACCCTGACATAGCTGTATGGCTGGCACCTCCATCTCATTTATGTCTCAATTTGAAGCCTCATCAGAGATGATTTCCCTAAACATTATAACGCTTTGGAACACCAACTATGTCCCAGGCAGTCTTCCAGGTACTGGGACTCAGCAGTGAATATGTCAGGCAAGGTGCCTTCACTTTGTTTACACATACCCACAGTGAACAAAGAATTACTACATAGTGTCTGGGAGGAGTGTAAATATTATCCATCCTCTCCAGCAAAATTAATGGAACTGTTTTTCCAGACATAACAATAGACACTGCTGAAGAAGGGTCATTCTTACAGCATACATTTTCAGATAAAAGATAAAACATGCCAGTAAGTTAGCTCTCTTTTCTGTATCTAGTAGTTTAAAGAACAGAGAGCAATCTATGAAGCTATGCTGCTGGGTTCAAATCCCTGCTCTACCACTTACCTTGTGTGATTTGGGGCACATTACTTAACCTTTTTGTGCCTCAGTTTCCCCATGTGTAAAATGGTGATTATGAGGAGTAAATAAGTCAAATATTTCTAAGGCACTTAAGAGAGGTGTCTGGCACATAAGAAGCTCTATGTAAGGGTGTGTACAATAAAAGACATATATTCAAGTTGCAGGTTTTGCCTGAAGCTTATCCTCTAATTGACAATACAGGAAAAAATGCAATGACAAAGGAATCAAGAAACATAGGTTCTGATACATCAGCTGCCATCACCATGAACAAATCATTTGATTCATCTGGGCTCCAGTCTACTCATTTGTACTCAAACACTTGGTTGTTTGGGACAGGATGATGACTAAAGTCCTTTAACCTCTAAGACTGCAAATGAGTTAATAACATAAAGGGCATGGAGAATGTCAAGAGGTACTGAAAGAGGCTCCTATTCAATTTGCAGCGTTTTTTGTTTTTTGGTTTTTTTTTAGTTTTCTGGGCCAAAAATACATGAGAAGATGCAACAACACAGATGAGCTAGGGTGAGAGGCAACAGGTAGTCTTACACAATGCTGAGGGAAGCATAAATGGTTGCAGCCTTTCCAGGGGTCTTTGGGCAGCATTTGTCAAAAAATCCTTCACATAATGTTTCCTATGAGAAATTCCACTTTTGCAAATTATCCTAAGAAAACTGTTTGTAGACCAGAATGATCGTCACATTATTTTTAATATGGAAAATTTAGAAAATTAGATGTTTAAAGATAATAAATAAATTGCTTATAAATCATGGTAGAGTCATACAATTATTTACTATGCAACCATTGTGCTGGAAAAGAATATTTAATGATACTTGGAAACATTTTCAGTAAATACTGCCTAAATGACAAATACTGATATCCAACTAATAAAAACAATATTAATTTAATTTTTAGGCATTTCCATGCTTAAGAATATTTATCAAAATGTTAATGGCTATCTATAGAGGATGGGATTCAGGTAATTTTTGCTTTCCTCTAATTTTTTATTTTTATTTTGTTTATTTCTTAGAAATTTTTCATGATAAACATAAATTGAATTTGCAATCTTTACACCAGAGCTTCCCATTGGGATGGCTGAGACTTTCTTGGAGCTGCCCCTCAGTCTGAGGCCTTTTCAACACACTCCTCCTTCCTCCCCTCTCCTTTCACTGTGTCAGACCTGCATCACCTTCTGAAAGCTTTCCATGTCTGCCCCTGCTTGCTCTGCCATTTTTCTTTCCTAGGCATTGCCTCCAATATATCTCTTATACTTCTAACTTCATCTTAGCATCTGCTTCCTAGTAGACCTAAACTGACACAATCGCGGTCCAGAGGACTGGAGTGATGATCCATCAAAGGTAGTGTAATCTCAGAGGCCTGCACATGTAAACAATGCCAACTGTCCCCCTTAGATTCCTTCCTGCTTTGTCTATGACCTCAGTTTCCAAAATCTTATCATCTCTCCCCAGATTTGGAATAAACTAAGATCAAATACATCATTTTGTTATGTTGTTGATGTCATCCACAAATCCAGTTTCCTTATACTGCTTCAAATATAGAAAGAAAGAAATTACAATAGAGGAATTGATGATTAGCAGGCTCACTCTAACATACGTGGAGCCCGGAATAAGACTTCAAATGGAGGCCCATACAACATATGACTAAATAAATAAAAGTTAAAAATCAAGATTGTAAACCTCTAAAGAAAATATGTTCTATACCTTTACCTTGAGGAAAAAAATGCCTTTTACAAAAATCTGGAAGACTAGATTCAAGTTTAGAATTTTGATTCCTTAGAGTTATACAGCATAACATAGAAGAATGAGAGAATTATGTCCCTTCCCTGCCTCCATCCCACCAATGGCCCACCTCCATTCTTTTTCCATCCCTAGCTCAGTCCTGCCTCATAAAGGGTCTTGCACATTTACGTATGGACATCCTAGCCTGCATGTCCAACTTCCATCCACACTCCCCCCACATAGCTACCACCCAGGCCTAGGGGAGGACCCACTCGTGTACAAACCTTCACAAGGACTAAACAGTGTGAGAGGCCCACTTAAGTGGGGCCAGGACCATTCAGTTACAGAATTTCAGGGTCCCAAGTTCCCAAAATATGGTTTAAAGCAGGCATAGGCTTCAGATGGACTCAACTCTCAAGTGGTAATGTCCTCTTGGCCCCATAGTCCTTGAGGAGATGAATAGCAGGAGGAGGGTGAGAATGGGACCTTCTGAGGCATAAGATCCAAAGAAGGGGATTCTCTTGACTCAGTATAAGGGTGGTACTAGAAGTTACTGTGTGACCAGGAGAAATTCAGATAGCACATGAGCAACAGGCAACATCTGCACTGTATAAGATGGAGACAAGGCCCCATGTGGGACACTTAAACATCTACAAAATAATGAGAGAGTAGGAAGTTGGAAGTTTGGGTGGGGTAAAAGAAGTTCCACACATCAGAATCCCCTCCTGAGTATTCAGAGTAAACATCTCTACCCCTAGCCATCTGTGGAATTTATGTAGGGGACAGATACACTAAACATGAAAAAGAAAACTAGAGTCACTTTCAACCTTGGAAAATCACATTCAAACCAATATTATAGATTTTTAACTCCAACACCTGCATTTAACAATATGCAAATTGTACCCAACCCAAAAGGGCTTTCTGCATGACCATGTTCAATAGATGTATGTTGCTTTGGTTTAATAACAGAAAATGTGATTTTTGTAAAATAGACCTGCAACTGAAGTGTTAGGAGGATTACTTAATCATAAAATTAGAACATTAATTAAGATATTTAAATTTTATTTAATGTCATCCCTCTTCCTCCAATATCCTCTTGAATTCTCAGAGAAAGCTAAACTTTTAATCTTTCCTATTGTGAAAGTCCATTTGAAAATTATAGAATATAATTTCCCACTCCAAATACCATATCTCAGTGACCCCATCTCTACCTTATTTTTCCCCACCCAACTTCCCCAAAGGCAGGCACAATTCCTTCTAATATTTAACAACCCTCACTTTTGAGAAATGTTTTTTTCAAAATTCAGTTCAATCCTTCATGTAAAGTTTAATTCCTTTTGTCTTTCTTCAGCAGAAAATGGGCAATAAACAAACACCATTCTCTGCCTAAAAGATTTTATTATACTTAAAAACATTATTAAATTGCTTCTCAATCTTCAGTATAATAAGAAAAAATATAGTTTACAATATTTGAACATTTCACAAGGTGAAATCACTGAAGAATACCAACTACTCCTATTCAGCAGTTGCTTTTTAGTATCTTCAATGAAAGCATAGCTCTACCAGCTTATTACATCAAGGTAACTGCTTTTTTAAAAAAAGCAACTAAGTTGATCAAGAATCCAAATTTAAAACATACACACTACCACCACAAATAAAAGACCATAATGAAACCTTTCTGTGCATACATTTTTTTTCTTTGTGCTAAATGCCTTAGTTGTTATAGTTGAAAGACTCTAAAAATAAAAATTGGAATTTTATGGTGTTGAACTAAGAGAAAAATTACAGAGTCAAATATTGAGGGTTAAAATTAAAAAAAGAAGTAGGTAATTTTATGACCAGTAAATGACACTATGGTGAGATTATCAAATCAAGCTGATATTGGGTGAAGAGACATAAGAGAATACCTCTCTGCTAATGCTTGCTATTATCTCTCTAGATCTTGGGGCAATTACAGTTTCATTCCTAACTCAGGAAAGAAAATATTAGTAGTACACTTAAAAGTCATCTAAACACTCTACATTTTAAAGCTGCATAAACATTAAAAAGAGTAGAATAAACCCTACAAGAATAGATGAACGCCATGAAAATCCCAGAAATCAGATTAGAACCGAACCTGCTTCCTGGGATATTATCACCCAGAAACAAACCTTCTGGTTAAAGGAAGTTGTTTTTTATTTTGTTTTTTAATTTTGATTTTTGCTTGGCTTATTGTTTGTTTGCTTTGATAGGAGGGAGGAAGCCAACAGTATAGTCAGAACAAAACAAAGAAGAAAGAAGCCCACTACCTGGGACCATCTATTTCACTACAATATATTGTTAACTAATAACAGAGAATGTAGATCTCCCATTTTGCTTTCATCTTCACTTTAAGGAGAATACTCTTCAAACAAGAAAGTTTAGAATAAACTTTTTAAAAATAGAATTGAAATCCAAAATTGGTGATATGAGAGTTGAAGAACTCCTATCAGGTTAGTTTGTTTTTTGTTTAAGTTCAAGTGAATTTAACCAGGATGAATTCTATCCCTGAATACTAAAAGGATTCGCAAGCATAATGCAGGACAAATGTCAGTATTTGAGACATTGTAGTGCATGAAAGAAATGACAGAAGACTGAAGATCAGCAGGCAAATGTTCCATTTTCCAAACACACATTCTGAAAACTATAGACTTATAAAACTTATTTCAACCAATGGCAAAAACCTTGAACAAATTATTAACAGGCTGTGTGAACATCCTATCAGTGGCAACCACTAGGAGCCAGTCTGGCCTTTTGACGATTAAATCCTGCAAGTGAAACTAATATCCTTTTCTGATAGCCAAACTGGCATAAAAGTTTATATTTGGGTTGCAGCAGGGCATTTGAAGTTATTTATGACATTCATATTAATTAGATGGAGAAATGTGATTGGATAAGACTACAACTGAGTAAATTAAAAGCTACAAAGAATGTTGTCTAATCAAATCCAATCTATAAGAAATTATCTGTGTTGGTGCCTTTATCAACATTTTGGGTAGAAAAATTGATGACATGCTTATAAAATTTACAGATGAACAGCACTTGGAGAAATAATTAATATACTTGAGAGCATAATCAAGATCCAAAAAAATACAATAGCCTATACCAATAAATGCAAGTAAGGAAATAAAATATTTTAAGGAAAATATTAAATACTATTTACAGATTCCAAAATTCAAGTGCACAAATAGAAAATGGGGAATTTGCCTTAATAAGCAGTTTCTTCCCACCTACTAAAATCCCTACCTATAACTTCAGGTAAACAACCACCTAGGAATCTGGGGAGGTGAAAAAGAGAGTACTCCAAACATTTAAGGTACATGTGAAGGCCCACAAGCAAATTATGCTCTTCGAACGGAGGAGCCAGCAAGCAGCTTTGCTTAACCAGAGCAAGGAACCTGAGGAAAAGAGGCATGAGGAAAGAAAAGTAAGATTGGAGGGAGGAATAGAGGAAAATGGTTTGGGAGAAATTGCTAAGGCAGGGAACATGTGAACAGCAAAAGACTTCAGAACAAGGGGGAACAATCATCAGGTATATGATTCTAATTTCTATGTATTAGAAATTGCATGGAAGAATGGTGCCATGAATCATACTGAAAACATGTCATTAACTTCCAGGCAGAGACTGGACCATCTTAGCAATAGTGAAAACACTAGGCAAGCACCTATCATGGATAATTCTCCCTGCTGCCCTGTGCTTGGCCTTTTTTTTTTTCCTTAACTTTTCATGAAAAAAGTGGGTACCTATAACATATAAGGCATTGTGCTAGGCATTACAGAAGATACAAAGATAAGCAAGGCACTCACTCTACCTTAGAAGCTAAAAATTTAATAGAGGGGTTTTTATGCACCATGGATCCAAGGCAGTATCTGTTATGCTCAATGAGTAGGACAAACACAGTACTATGGATATTCCAAAGACAAGATTCCTCTGCCTGTCTGAACTTATCAAGGAAGCTATCTTGAAGAAGTGACATTTAGCAGAGCTGAACTGAGTACACTGGGTTTTTCCAGGATATAGGATAACCTATTATTTCAACAATGAGCAACTCCTCAAAATACAGAAAAGTAGTGTAGCAGATAGCTGGATATCTTCTGTTTGCCCTGCAGATCCACTTCTACCCTGCTCTGCCCTGGTGTCTTCCCTGGGAGGCTGGCCTGGGTTCACCCAACATGAGGCACCAGCAAGAGGAAAAGAAAATAAGACCAGAGTCTTTCTTGCCCCAACTTCCTCCCTGCCAGGCCACCCCAGATTGACTGTGTTTGTCTCCCAAGGCCACAGCTCCTGTTACAAAATGCTCTTTATACAGCTCTCTCACCAGGGTCAGAAATATCCTTCCCCTCCCCTTTCAGCCAAGGGGTAGCAACGACTCCCAGCTGGCATTAGTCCTGGCAAGCTGCACTATTCCTTGTGGCTTTTGCTAAACCCTGTCCTACACGTTTATAAATTGCCTTTTTATTAAATTCTGCTTGGTGACCCAGTTTGAGTGCGCCTTCTCTTTCCTGCTGAGACCCTGACACAGAAGGGTATCAGATCATATTGCTAAGATGAGGGCTTTAAAATATGAGTCTCTGAAGAATGAGATATTGGAGCTTTAAGACCTAATCTGATGATGAAAGGCCTCTTTGCAGGGGGATGATTTTAGGCAATCTGCAAAAGCAAGTCCATCAGTAGTTGTGCAAAGTCTTCTGCACACCCAGATCATAATTAGTTCTTTTGCCTATTGCCCATTCTGAATCACAAGGACAGATGTGAAATGAACTGTCTCAATAATATAAAAAGCCCCTGTCTTTGTACTACTGAGTCAGGCAAGAGAGACAAGTGATTCCTCAGCGGCCAGGGTGAAGAGAAATTGGGAATCTTTCCTCACCTGTGCCTAAGATTTATGACCCCTTATTTCTGCTGCTGCTGCTGCTACCACCACTTGCCCTGAGGGCTCCTGATGCTCACTGTCCCAGAGGCAGCCAAAGGCCAACCAAGGGCACAGGTGGTAGGTAACAAAAATAAGATAAAGTAGGTTTTAATTTGGGGGAAATCTGCTGCTTGTGTTAATAAAATGTTATTGATAATACTGTTACTCAAGGCAGGGAGGTTCATGTGTTTATTTTCTTATTTCTCTCCCTTTTTCCACTCCATCTGGCCTCACCCTTTGTCTCTTGGCAACCAAAGACTCAAAACTGTAATTGGAGGCAAGCAGAGGAGTACAGCACTGCCAACAAGTTACAGACCAGGATCAGGCCTCCCTTCTGCCATTTCTACCTCAAAGTTTTCAATGGTTGTGTCTTCCCAGGCTCGAACCCCCTATCAGACTGCACACCTCATCCCACATTGCCCTTCCTCTCCTCCCCTCTCCTCCCTGGATTACTCACTTACAAACTCCAAATTTCTGTATATTTCTTAGGTAGGAAAGTTCTGCAATCTCACTTTGACTCACTGTAGTCCCAGAAGGCCTCATCTTGATAATCATATCTATTAAGTTAGGTTCCCAAATAAAGACAGTTCTCACCTTGAGAACTCAGTTGAGTTATAAAGTAATAGAGTGCTTTCTCTTTGCCACAGATATGAGAATGCTTTGTAAATGCAATAGATTTTAATGTGCATATTTTAAGGACAACCTCTATGCATTTTCTGCTTGCAGATAGGATCAGTGTCTGATCCATAGGTTTAAAGAAAAGATGGATGAAAGACATCTTTTGAGACTTCTCTACTGCCATCAGGACCTTTAAACTGGGTGGGGGGGGGGTGGGCTTAAAATGTCCAACTCATATCTCCATACCTCTGCTCTGCTTCACAGCAAAACACAAATGTCAGAGCTGTTTTACAAGGCAACCTGATCTTAGCTGACAAGCACAAACAGTTGCAGACTTCAGAGGTCCTGATATGGCTTTCTGCATACAGAAAGCTGGGTGCCCAATAAATATTGCTGACTTCAGTGATCATATATGATCAACAAATATGATCTGGCTTCAGTGATCCAGAACACTCACATAGAAGCAACCAACTTGAAAAAAAATGTATTTGAGTTACAGGCTAATGAGAATTATGCAAGCAGAATCTGACTAGGGAAAACTTGTTTACTATGAAGTGAATGCTGTTTTCACTTTTTTATTTTTAATTTTCAAACAATCACTCCCATAATTTTCTAGTAACTGGGCTCTTAACATTTGGGGCAGGGTAGTTTACAGAATTCTCTAAAAGCCTAATGTAAGCCTCTGGACTCTTTTTCCTTAAAAACTGCTTATAGGCACAAAATCCAAATTTTACATATAATATCAGGGGATTCATGGACCCCTTTGGTCCCACGGACCCAAGGTTAAGATTCTCTGTTTAATATCTAAATACCTCCAAGGGGTATGCATAAGATATTTGCTGGACTAGCACTGAAAGATCCATGTGTGGTTTACTCAGATCTCCAGTGAGTAGTGTGAGGAATATTGTCGTTACTTTTGCAACTTCTTAATAAATCATATATTAAATAAATGACATTATATAGCATTATAAAATTTCACAAAGAAAAATAAGAAAAACCATGGGAAAAAACTTGTATATAACCTTGATTGAAATTATAGTAAATAAATTATTAAAAATAAGTGAAAGATTAACTTAATGAGCAAGTTTAACATGTTTAAGTATTTCTCCAATATGATAGTTGGGAAAATGTTGTTGATAATGATTAGAATTAAAAGAGAAAAGTAAAGAAAATATCCATGCAGAAATGAAATGAGTTTTTTTTTAAAGATATTCTTTTTTAGCTAAAGCATTATATAATTTGCGCTAATAAAGTAGTTTCTGCTGAATAAAGGAGAAACAAACCTGTCTACCCAAAAATATGTCAGCCTCTCCTGGCTGAAAGTGTTGGAGCAAGGGCTAGACAGTTGTCAGGCTTGTGAGAAGAGATTCTGGTGTTGGGTGGGAAGTTGACCTAAATGCCCTCTAATACCTTTGGGCTTGATGATATAAGTAAAATAAAATGTTACTGGAGAATGTCCTGTCCTAAGAGAAGGACAAACTGATTGTGGAACTCAAAGAAAAGGGCTGCTTTTTGCCTATGAATTTCTAACTCTGAATTCCCTGAAATCCTTCCTTTGTTATTCAGCTGACCGCATAGGTGAAGGAGCAATGTAATCAATTTAAAGTTAAATCTCAGGGAGTATGAAAAGGTGGGTTGCTATCAGAAAACAAACCCGCTGCCTTCCAGCTTCACAGGGCCAGCAAAGCAACTGAAAACCTGCCTCACCTCTAGAGGGGCGAGAAGGAAACAGCAATCCCTGTGCCTTTGTCAGTCATCTAGCATTCATGACCCTGCATGCCTGGAGACCTCTAACTCCAAAAGACAGGTTGTTCCTGGCTTTTTCCATTTTGTGTGAAATACTTATTGCTGATCCTTACTTTTAATCTCACCTTGAAAAAATAGCTTATTCCAGAAGATTTTATAAACCACTTAAAAATGCACAGTTTCCTCCTTAAAGAAAATGAAAACTTCCCTATAAGCATCTAAATTCCTATAACAGTTTGAATATTTTAGACTAAAAACTAAGTCCTAACTAGATAAAGCCCCACATAAAAAGAGAAGCAGTTGTGTTTATAGTAAAATAGTAAATTTGGGGATAAATGTTACCTATCAGTGCCCACTAAGCTCCACAGAGATGGATTTTTCTCTCTATTATTTTCTGGAAATGGAAAGATATGTTAGTGGGCTGATTAATTTCCCTATTAATATCAGCTAACATTTATTGAGCAGATAATGTGCTAAGCACTTTGCATTCATTATCACTTTAACTCTTTACAGCAACCCTATGAAACAGATACTATTAGAAACTTCATATTATTGATGAGAAAACTGAAGAATAACGCAATTAAATAGTTTGCCCAAGATTACACAGCAAATTAAGTGGTAGACCTAGAATTCTCTCCCAGAACATCTGAGTCCAAAGCACATATCCACTATGATGCACTGCTTAATTCTTCTCATTCTTGGTGTTTGTTCTTTTGTTTGTTTGTTTTTTCCAGGAAATGCAGATGTAAGCCATCCAGAGAGTTTTTAATTAATCCTCAAACACAACTTTGAGGAAGAGAAAGTAGTTATAAATAAGCAACATGAAGCAAAAAGATGTGCACTGAATACAAGAAGGGACAACTCTATAATATGAGATTTCCATCATTTTAGGTTCAACTATACCATCTTTTCAGCATTTCTCAAGTACTGTCCAATGCACTACAATGGGCTTCTCAAAGCATGGAATTCAGGCAACCACCTCCATTCAGTACACTCCCAAAAATACTCTGCCAGTTTTTCACTGGTGGGGTATAGCGATGCTATCGCAAAGTCAAAGAAAGGCATTTCTAACTACTCTTATGATGCAAAAGGAGGTTCTCAGTGCCCTCCTAGCTAACCGCCCATCAATACATGTGATACCATTCAGAACAATGAGTCATTCACACTGTTACTGGTTAGAATAGCTACTTTTAATTCAAGATCATGATTCTTGACGACACCTACTCAAAGTATTTATTTTTATCTAATTTTATCTATCCATATTTTTCCTTTATTTATGTTTCTGCCTTGAAGTTCTGCTTTCTACCCTGTTTCCAATGGTCTTGATGGCCAATGTAAAAATCTGCTCTATTATGGTCTTGATATATAATTGTAAGTTTAGCTTTGTTCCATCTGATTATTTCTGGGGGTTTTTCTTTGCTTTCCTGGAGCCATCATATTCTTTCTTTCACTGTATCTTAAAGCAAAGTCTCATAATATCTTCCAATACTCACAAGACAGATGAACAGTGTTTTTCCTACAGAAGTTTCTAGTAGAATTAACGCATACAAACAAGTGTGCAAAAAATTAGTAAACTATTGTGTAAATTAAAATAAAAGTATCCAGAAGATTGAAAGTTACCTTTAAAAAAAAAACATAATTCAGAGAAATCAGCTAAAGTCCTTCCGTCTAAAAAAATGATACTGTCATTCACTCTAGATAGTAAAGTACAAATAACATTTTATTAGACATGTTGAAAGATGACATATGCTAGTTTTTCTAACAGAAAGCCTTCGGCCTTTTTCCTTTGTTTTGAAAAGTATACTATAAAGAAAGAAAACGTTTGATAACTTAGGTTAGCCTTGGCAGCCAGAAAGACAAAATAAAGAACAGAAATAATAAAGGGCCCTGTTAAGCAGTCATATAAAATTTTTCACAGTGATATAAAACCCATTTACAAAATGACAGACATTCTAAATCATCCTGGCTTGAATGCTCTGGGTTGTGCACAAAATAATTAAATTCATGTTCTGTCACTTGTATGCCTTATTCAAGCAGTAGCTAAATACTCACCCTCCACAAATCATGGGGTCCCTGGGCAAATGTGTGATGGCAACTGGCAAGAAGGAAAAAGTAAATATACTCATCAAATTTACAAATCTTGGCAAAGGAGTAGCAACAACCATATGTTGAGGCTCACTGAGCACAAAGACACATTCCTCAACATTTGGGAAACTTTCAATCTTGTATTTTATCTGATTTAGTGTTCTGTTCTAATCGTTTCGGTCAAAAATTTGGGACTTTTATCTTTTTATCTCTTTTCTCATAGCCCTCATCCAACTCACCAGCAAATCCTGTAGTCTCTACTTGTAAATTATATGCTGAATCCACTTCTCTTCACCTCCATCCCATCCCAGTTTCAACCCACTTCCATCTCTCATCTAGATTACTGCAATAGTCTCCCTCCTAAATATCCCTCTGCTTCCACTTAACCCCTACAGCCTGTTTTCAACAGAGCAGTCAGAATAATTCTTAAAAAAATAAGATTGTCACCCCCTGCTCATAACCTTCAATGGCTTCCCATCTGTATTAGTCAGCCAAAGGGGTGCTGATGCAAAGTACCAGAAGTCTATTGGCTTTTATAAAGGGTATTTATTTGGGGTAAAATCTTACAGTTACAAGGCCCTAAAGAGTACAACTCAAGGTACCATAAGAGGTACTTCCTCACCCAAAGTCTGTTGCCATGTGTTGAATCAAGATGGCGGGCTATGTTTGCAAGGGTTCAACCTTCCTCTTTCCTCTTAAGGCTCCGTGGTCCCAGCTTTTTCCTATCTCAGCTATAAGGCTCGTCTCTCTTCCTCTGGGGCTTGTTTCTTCCTGGGCTCAGCTGCTCTGGTCTCTTCACAATGTCAGGTGTAAACCATCAGGCTCATCTCTCTTCCCAGGGCCATAGGATCCTCTGTGTAGCTTCTCTGTGTGTCTACTTCTACGTGAGAGTCTGTTTTATCAGCCCTCCAAGGGGGCTGGGACTCAACACTGAGTCACACTGTAATGATGTGGTTGAATCAAAGTCCTAATCTTGACGGAATTTAATCAAACATCTCAGCTGAATCTAATACAATCAAAGGGTTATCATGCCCAAAGGAACAGACCAGCTTACAAACATAATCAATATCTCTTTTCAGAATTCATAAGTAATCTCAAACTGCCACACCATCTCATTCATAGTAAAAGCCAAAACACTCACCTTGGCCTACAAAGTCCTATGTAATTTCCCCACACTGTGCTCCACTGCCACTTCTCTGATCTCTTCTTTTATCTCTTTCTTACTTGACTCCAACCACATTGATCTCCTTGCAGTTCCTCCAATACACCTAACTCCATCCCACCTGAAAGACATTTGCAGCAGCTGTTGTCTCTACCTGGAATTCCATTCCTTCTTGGCTCTCTCTCTCTTTCTCTCTCTTTCTCTCACTTCCTTCATATCAAAGTTTGAATATCACCTAAACAGACAGCCCTTCTTCATCATTCTATATACAATAGGCAGTCCACCCACACACCCCACCCCTGGTACTTCCTACCCCTTTTATCCTGATTTATTTTTCTCCACACACTAATTATCTCATGCCTTATGATATACCGATATATTTTTCTCCCTCTCCTGCTACAATGTAAGTTCCATGATAGTATGGTCTTGCTTTATCCTAATTTTCCTAACCCTGAACCTGGATCATGCCTAGAAAATAGTAGGATCTCAATAAATATCTGTTAAATTAATGAATAAATGGATTCATTAAAGAGTATACCTGTAATCATTTTTTGTACCTTCATCTAGCATCATTTCCCTTTAAAGAATACTTGCCATTTTTCAGTTTTCTCACTTGTATAAATTTTAGCTTTTCAGAATTTATATTAGCTTAAAGTTAGAGTGGATTTTAAAGTTTTTCTAGCTTAACTGCTTCTTCTCAAAATAGCACATCCCATTTTTGAGACTGAAGTTGGTTTGTAAATTTTCATCAGGTTTTTATATTTCTATTATATGTAGGATACAGGCATTGCTTTCTGCTGGCTGTAAGTACCAGAGACCTAAATAAACACTGACTTGTCAAAAGATGAGATCACCCTCAATATCTGAAATTAAATATGCAGAGCTGAATTCTAGGGAGTGTCTCGAGAGCATGGGCAGGGACTAATAGGAGAGGACAGACCAGTGTGTCAAGCCCTCAGTGTGGATGCATGTAACTATGAATTTTGTCCTTCAAGAAGTGAAGCCTGGTGGTTGCCATGGGTCCCAAGGGGAGGGGGAGGGAGGAGTGGAATAGATGGAACAGGGGTCATTTTAGGGGTGATGGAAGTGTTCTGCATGATCTTGCTGTGATGAATACAGGCCATGTTAAAATTCATCAAAATTTATAAAAGTGTATGGCCCAAAATGTAAACCATAATGTAAACCATTGACCATGGTTAGTAGCTATGTTTCAATTTTTGTACATCAGTTATAACAAACATACCAACCACATATACAATGCTATTGATAGGGGAAGGGGGGAAAGGCGGACAATATTGGGTATATGGTAGTCCTCTGTATTCCATACATGACTTTCTGTAACCTAAAACTTCTTTGAAGACAAATTGAAAAAAGTTAAGACACTGGGGGAATAAATGGAAGAAAATTTCAATTCACATACGGGACAACAGTGATGAAAAGCAAAATGTCAAAAAAAAAATTTTTTTTCATTATTTTTTATTAAGCCAAAAATTTTTTAATTTTTTTTAATTTTTATCTTTTTAAATATTTTTTGTATTTTATTTCTTATTTTTAAAACTATTGTTATTATTTCATTTTCTTATTAATTGTATTTGGCTATTTTATTGGCTTCATTTTTGAAGAGGTTTTGGATCACAGAAGGGTTACAGCTGTGGCAGGGGAGGATCACTGGTGTAGGGTGCCAGTGATAAGGAAGCTCACCTGGGCATACATATAAGGCATATAAATGTGTTCAAATTTTCATGGAGCATTGCCACAGTGGGTGGAGATTCACACAATAACTGAAAGAATATTGAATTCCCATCCTGGGTAGCTCTCCCACATTCTCTGGTGGAACAGCAAGAATCCCCCAAGTACAGGAGCAATGACTAGTGAAGAAGGATGGTCCATTGATGGGCCCTTGATATTAATGACTGTGCTTATGAATTTTTGCTCTTGAAATTGAAACTTAACCTAGAATTATAGGGTGCCTAAGAGTTACCTCCTGAGAGCCTCCTTGGTGCCCAAATGTGGCCTCTCTCTAAGCCAAACTCAGCATATAAATGCATTACCTTCCCCCCAGTGTGGGTCATGACTCCCGGAGATGAGCCTCCCTGGCACTGAGGGATTACTACCAAGCACCACCTAGCAATGCAACTGGAAAAAGACCTTGACCAAAAGGGGGAAAAGGTAATGACAAATTAGTTTATATGGCTAAGAGACTTCAAAATGAGTCGGGGGTCACCTAGAGGTTATACTTATGCATGTCTCAGCAAGATCTCATTGAATGCTAAAGTAGATACTACCCCCAAATAACAAGGCTCCTGAGGGTTCTGGAGACATCCAGACACTATAGTCAGGACAGAAAGCTCAGGAGTTAGGTGCCTTGCCAGCGGGCCCTACTTTGGAATTTATGCTCCCCAGGGTGACAGAGTTATCAGTTATGGTTTCCCTATAAATGGCTCTTCTGTCCTTCTATTTGAACCTATAATTAGTACTATAGTTGGTAGGTGTATGTCCAAGAGACTTAAATCTTTGGGAAGGCCATGTGCCAGTTGGGCCCTAAATCTCAACACAGTTGCAATACAACAGTTCATTGGTCTCACCCAGGACAGCTAACAAGGAGGTGATGATGGATAACCACCATACCAAGGTACCGAGAGAGTCTACAACTGCAAGCAAGAGAATCCCATCTATCGGCCCTAAAGAATAAAAACCCTCTCTCAATTAGAGGTGGAGTGGACATCACCACCCCAGAATCCTCAGGATTGGGGAATGAACTATGGACTAACGTAGACTTACTGGTATTCTACTATAGACTCATTGTGATTCTAGTAATGGAAAAAAGTATATCATTGATGTGGAGGAAGTGGCCACTGGAGGTTCTGAGAGCAGTGAGAGGGAAAAACAGGTATAATACTGGGGCATTTTCAGGACTTGGGAATTGTCCTGAATGACATTGCAATGACAGATACAGGCCATTGTATATCTTGTCATAACTGAAAAAATTGTGCAGGAAAGAGTGTAAACTACAATGTAAACCATAATCTATGCTTAGTGGCAATGCTCCAAAATGTGTTCATAAATTGCAATGAATGTACCACACTAATGATGGATGTTGTTAATATGGGAAAGTGTGGGAGATGTGGGGAGCAGGGCATGTGGGAATCCCCTATATTTTTTATAACAATTATTTAACTATCTTTTAAAAAATAAAATTAAAAAAATTCTATGAGAAGAAAATGATTGAAAACTTTGGAAAGTGTACAATCAAATTTATCTGGTCATCTAATTTTTAACCTTCTATAAGTCACTTCCTCCTTTCTCCTCCAAATCATGAGAACCTTTTAAAAATACATTCGTCTAACTACCTTGAATAAAAGAGAATATTTAAAATAAAATTTTAAAAAGCACTATTCTAGTTCCTGGGAATACAAAAGGAACAATATAAAGTCTCTGCCCACATTAAACATACATTTTCATAAGGGAGACACATAGTATACAATTTCATTTAATAATAATGGCTAGCATTTACTAAGTAGCTTACTATAAGCCCTGCAGTTTTCTAGGAGTTTTTCATGCATTGTGATCCTCACAACAACCCCCTGCTGTAAATATTATTATCACCATTTCAGACATGAGGAAACTGAATCACAGAGAAGTTAAGTAAATTGACTGAGATCATACAATGAGAAATGGTGGAACCAGGATTTTTACTCAAGTGGTCTGTCTCCAGAGCCTGAGATCTTAACCACTGCCACCTGGTATTTGATATAAAGCAGAATAAGTGAATAAATTATGATGGAAGGTAGAGGGCTCTTTTATAGAAGGTTTTCAGTCATAGACTCCCTGAGAATGGATGTTATAATTGAGGAGAGATATGAATGAAGTGGGGGGTATGAGCCAAGTAAATATCTGGGGTGGGGGGGGGAGTGTTCCAGGAGGAGAGAATATCAAGTATGGTAGTCCTGAGGCAGGAAGAGCTTTGCATGTCTGATAAATAGCAAGACAGGTAGATAGAAGGAGAATGAGGGAGTGAGGGAATGATGGAGATAATAGTAGGACAATAGATCAAGTAATAAACAGGAGCCATGGCTGTGTAATACCATTGTGGTGGTTTGAAGCTGTGTGTACTCCAGGAAAACATGTTCTTAAGTGTAATCCATTCTGGTAGGT